>VZTR01030280.1:157700-175717 GCA_013400775.1 Chaetops frenatus
CGCGTTAGGAGCAGCGCGGCCGCCGCCGCCCCCTCCGCGGGGAGCGAGGCGGGAGGGGCCCGGCGCACCTGCACGGCCGGCCTCGCCTCACGGGACCTGGCAGCGCCCCGCTCCCCTCCCCGCTAGCGTGTCCCGGTGTCGCTCCCGGAGGGTGCGAGTTAATCCTGGGGTGCTAGGCGCGCTGGCTGGTTGCGCGAGTGTCGCGTTAAGCCCTCGCTCGCGGAGGAAGCGGAAGGGCAGCTCTACGCGTCAAAAACACTTCTGCCAACTCTTCAGGGGGTGAGGTACCCTCGCTGCACTTTATTTACACCCAGTGCCTCCCTAGGGCCTCGGTGACGCTCAGCCCCTCTGTTCAGGACAGACATTGCGGGGCTGGAACGTGTCCAGAGAAGGGCAATGGAGCTGGGGAAGGGTCTGGAGCACAAAGCGCTATGAGGAGCAGCTGAGGGAGCTGGGGGTGTTTATCCTGGAGAAAAAGAGGCTCAGGGGTCCTTACTTCTCTCTACAACTCCCTGAAAGGAGGGTGTAGCCAGGTGGGGGTCAGTCTCTTCTCCCAGGCAACCAGTGGCAAGAAAAAAGGACACAGCTTCAAGCTGTGCCACGGGGGAGACAACACGAGGAATTTCTTCACAGAAAGGGTGATTAGACATTGGAACGGACCACCTAGGGACACGGTGGAATCACTGCCCCTGAAATTGTGATACAAACTTAGCCGTGATGTGACCAAAATGCAGGCATCTTGCTTTTACACAAAGGTGTGTCACCCATCATGGAAACACACAACTGCAAGATTTTCGCAGTTTGTAGATGGATGTGTGCTGTGATCATAGATTTTTGGCCTATATAACTGCAGGCATTTTGGTCGCCTAAAAAAATGTGTGTTCAGCTATGTGGCTGCAGAAGGACTTACGATGTGGTGACATGTGGAATTGGTTCCCTAAAAGCAATTCTGTGGTATGGTTAAGATGAACACAGAGGAGGTCACGGAGTTAAACACTGTTGGTGACAAAAAGCCAGGAGGAAGGAGGCTATCACTGAAGGCATGTTTGTTTCTTTGCCATGGCAGGATATGGCAACAGAGGTAGGGGACAGCAGAAGGCTGATCATAGAGGTGGCTTCTGCGAGGGGAGGAAATGCCATGTTGTAACTTGGGGTCCTCAAGATGAAACTGATTTTCTTTTAAGGACATTCTTCCACTGAGAGTTGGATGGAAGAATGCGAGAGCCCCTTTCAGGAATTGACTCTATGTGCCTTTTCAGTCCCATTGGTATTTCCTTGGTTTCCCTATTTGGGAAGCTGCTTGGAATAAACATTAACTCACTAAACTCAGTGTGTAGTTCATGTATTTTATTTGCCCATCAATGCCACCATACTCCAGATTTTCTGTGAGTTACCAACAAGGCTCAGGAATAATATATTTTGTTGTTTTGACTGCACTTTTTCCTCCTGCTTCCCAGCTCTGTGACTTCCGGGGTGACTTGGGGAAGTGTTACCTTCCTCTAAAATATCAAATCAGCACTAGCAAGAGATGAAAAGCTGGGCAGATGTGTTCATGGTGACCCTGCTCCTGACATGTGCGTTTTGCTCAAATGCGTAGAGCTAATGATCAGATCTGACTTGAGAAGAAATTTTTCTCTAATGTGGGCTGTTGCATTTGGGGTTAAAAGAAAAAAAGAAAAGTTAAGGGGGAAGCATTCACCCCACTCAGCAAGATGGAATGTGGTTCATTTTGTAAAAGGAACTTGGGTACTTTGGGGACAAGAACTGCTGGAAACAAAGGTACAAACCTTAAATCTGTTGGTGGAGGGGAAGACGTTAATATATGTAAGTGGAAAATGAGGACTGGACTTCACAGCTACGGCATCAACTTACAGGGGCAGCAAGGAATGTGAAGAGTTCATCTCATCCATCCCATGATTTTACTACCATAAAGCAGGATCCAATCTCCCCATCTCTTTCCTGGTAAATGTCCAAATTATGCAAATATCTTTAGGGATGAAGCTTGATAACCTCCCCACGTGTCTCTGAGTGCTCTGCTTTCCTTAGCTTAGGACAGTCTAGTTCTCTTTTTCTGACCCTGAGAAACTGCAGTCCCTGACTCTTCCTCACTTAGTTCCACACATCTGCTTAAGAAGGATCTGGAGAAAAATGGCCAGTAGTTATGTCAACATTTCCTCGTGGTTTTGTTTTTTTTTTTTCTTTCTAAACAAACATGGTGAATTAACAAAATTAATGGCAGGTGAAATTTGCAGCCCTGGGAAAGTAGCACACACTGCAGGTGAAGATGGTGATGAAGTGATGACATCAGCTCTAAAGAGAAAGATAGGGACAGCTGGGTGCAGCTCCCCTGACAAAAGGAAAAAAAACCCCAACCCCCAAAGTTTAGGATGTGTCAGGAAAGGGATGCTGAATGATGAGCAATAAAATACTGCTGTAAATTATACTCACTGGACATTGTTGTGTGTTGCAGCACCTCAGCTTCAGAGTTTTGCAGGGTGTACCAAGATCACTGCCAAGGCTGGGTAAACAGAGACACAGAGAAACTAGGAGGCATGAGAGGAACTGAAGCTCAGATGAGGCAGAACTCATCTGGAAATCCTTTCCCAGTCTCGACACTGCTTCTTCCTGGCCAATCTTTAGAAATCATTTCTGCTCCAGACTAGTGATACAAAATACTGTCATTTTTCCTGATAAGAACACATTTTGCAGAAAGGTCTATAACACTGTGTAGGATTCAGCTGAATTCAGGCTGCAAGATGGGGTCACTGCAGTCCTCTGCTTTAAAACATCACTGATAAAAATCTTATTTTAAATGTTCTGGTCAAGACTAGTGAAGCTTTTCAATTTTTAAGTGTGTTTTGTGTGGAAAATCCCTCTGTTAAATAATTAGCAAGTGCTCTGAGCATTACTGCATATTTTATATTTTATCTGCCTGGAAGAAATGGACAGTTCTGTTGCTATAGATTAACCACAATTTATTTTGTAATACTCTGACTGCTGGAAGAGAGAGACTTAGTTTATTTCTTTTACATCTGATTACTCAAGGAATGGGGCTGGACAGAAGAAGGGCTTAGCCATACCTTTCCTTCTATTCCCAGTCCCAGTGGACATTTGAGTTTACAAAAAAAAAAAAAAAAAAAAGAAAAATCTGCACAAGCTGAAAATGTGAAAAGCAGAGGCTGAGTGGTTCAGCAGTACGAAGAATTCCAGTGCTGGATCTTATTTTCTTGGCAGGCATTGGCTAGGATGGCTTGTTTATTTTATCTCTTACATAGCCTTATTCCACATTTTAGTATAAATTTTCCTCAGGCAGAAAAAAAAAAAAATCATTGCTGTTGCATGAATTAGTTGTAGGTACCAAGGGACACTAATTGTGTTTAAAATGAAGAATTTGGCATAAAAAGCTGTTCAGATTTAACCTTTTCCTCTCAAAAGTGGCATTACAAATGATTCTTTTAATGGAATGAAGGATAAGATCACCTTTTAAGTAATTTTGATGGTCAGATCTGTGTTCCTGAGGCTCTTTGAACAGGAGGTTGTGTCAGAAGTGTGGCCCTGGTTTTGGTGTGGGCATTTCTGTACATCTCACTGCTATTAGGCTACACCAGCAGGCCTTGGTGTGGCAGAGTGGTAACTATCACATTGATTTTCCTAGAATGTTGTTTCATCCCGTCTTCAAGACAAACTTTGAATTCTGAGATAGTTTTATATCCTTAGCATTATGATGGGCAAGAGCATTCCTAAAGGAAAAAAAAATGCTTCAGTCCTCATGTGTGTTGGACCTAACAGCCCTCCTGGCAGCCAGCAGGAGCCTTTGGTCTGCCAGAAGATGCAGATGTGGGTTCCTCAGCCTGAAGAAATTGCTCTAGGTTACAAAATACAGACAAATGTTGATTAACCAAATGTGCCTACAACACACAAAAGTTTTCTAAGACTATAAGCTAACTTCCCAGTCTCCTCCCCAGATGTAGCACCAATAGCTCATGTCTCTGAGCAGACCTCTGTTTAATTTCACAGCCACTGCTTAGGTGGCTGCTCCAGTTCGGTTTGTAAGCCGAGTTATACAGAAAGCTGTCACCTGTGCACATGGTCTCTGCATGCACTGGGGCTCAGTCACGTATTTTGCCTTCATCAGTTTCTTCCACAGTGTTGCCTGGCTAGCACTTGAAACAAGCATCCTGTGAAGCCTTTAGAAAAGTCTCTTCCAGCTTGCTGGGACCCACAGGATGCTGATGACCATCACAGAGTATAAAGAGGGTGGTTGCAGTGGTACTCAGTTGTCTGTTAAGCACCAGGTCCCTAGTCAGGCCAATAAAGGTTTCAGAGAAGAAACAAGGTTTTGAATAAAACTAATTCTCCATTCTGGCAATCAGACTGGGGAAACGTGTGTTTCCTTGCAGCCCTGCTGCAGCTTGCAAAATCTCTTCCATCTCCAAAACACTGCCGAGACTGATGCCAATGAAAATAACAGGCAGAAACATTTTTAACATTTATGCCGCTCATTTGCAATTCAAGTATGGTGAACTCCTGTGTGCTGAAAAGCAGGGAGCAGAGTAGAACAGACCAGTCTCTTTATGAAGATTGTAGGGGTTATTTGCCATCTCTGATATTTAAAGCATTGTTTTAATGTTATTGATCAGCCTTTCCAAAATGGTGTTGAACGGTAGCTCTCCTGTTGTGGTAAAGCTGAACGACTACGATCTCGATGCTTTCTTTATTAGTAGGTTGGCTCCACATATCAAAATGCATGGGACACCAAAGAAGGCTGTAAGAATGAGTTCAAAATGGAATAGGGAGGAATTCTATGTAGTGTTTCCTAGGTACAGTGTTCCTAAAAAAGTGAAAAACTTTACTTTATTCTTTCACAAAACTTACTTATATGTGTATAACAAAGCCTGTTTTTAAGTGCTGGCTTGTTTGAGCAACTACTCTTATATTTGGGATGAAGTATAATGTCATGCGGTATCATGTCAGTGGGTAGTAATAATCTCTGCATAATTTTCCATAAAGGGTAGGGAACCCGAGAGAAATGTCCTTTTAAAATCCCCTATAATGAAGGGGGAAGCTTGTCAGCTGATTTGCCCAGTATGTGGATTATTTTTGCTTTTAAAAGCTAGCTGTCACATTTCACTGTGGTCTTTCTTCTCCTCACAATCCTGAAAAACAGATTATTCAATCGCTAGCATAAAATTTAAGTCCAGAGATGACTCTTACTTACAGTAAATACCAGCGTGACATTTAATATAAATTCTTGCCTAAAAATATCTTCAATAAATCTTAGATCCTATAGGTATGCATATGTATGTATTGGTACTAGAGGATGATCTAGCTGGGGGTTGAGCACCATGTTCCAAAAAAGCAAAGCCATGTAAACTACTCAGCACCTCTTCATCATCTGAGCATATGCAGACACCTACCATCTTTGTGACACTGTTTTAATCCTATGTGGAATGTCTTTATGAAGGCAGCTGCATTTTTAGCATACATGGAAGCTTACTGAGCTCAGCACAGAGCTATTTCCAGTCAAGAATGCAAAACAGCAGAGATGGTTATTGTCCACCTCTTTCCTAATGGCCACATATTTAGAGAATAGAGGACTTGGTGAGGAAATCAGACGTTCAGCACCCTCAGACAACAATTCCCACTTATTAGATGACAGATTTCACCTTAGTGGCATGAGTGGAATCATGACGCATCCTCTTCCATGGTTTTCACAGTTGATTTATAGTCTCTACCATCCTTGCACGGGACTGTTTTCCTTTCTATAACCACTTTAAATGCCATTCTTCTCTAGTTTCTGTGGAATTCAAGGTTTGTAGTAAGGAAAGGGATAATTTTAATGCAAGAACTGAAATTGTGTCTGACTCTTGAATAGAAAGAGAAGAATATCTCTAGTGCTATTTCCATAGGTCTTTAATTTGTAAGATAAAAAAAATATATATCTACTCTCTGGTACCAACTTCTCTTGCATCCTTTGAATAATTATTCTGTTAGGAATTTTAAGTGACACAGTGCTTTTCAGTTCGTTCAATTCAGCTTGCGGGAGAAATGCATATCAAATTTAAGGACCAAAATGAAATCATCGACTACTCACAAGGCAACACTGGCAAGAAAGCATTTACAGTTTCTTGTCCTGAGCAATACAGAACACTGCGAAACTACTGGGTTAACTTGTCCCAACACAGAGCAGAAGCCCCTGGAGTGAATCCAGCATTGCTTATCTAGGACCTGTGTCCATGTGTTTGATTGGTGTCTTGTTTTGGTTTTGTTTTTCCACAGGAATCATAACTCATTTGCACAAACAATCCCTTGTCCATAATGAATACACATACCAGGATTTATAACAGATAAATTAAATGAGATGTGCTCATGAGACAGAAGAGCATGCAGTAGTAGAAAGGGTAAGAAGTACCCTTTTCATTCTGCCTGATAAGAATGATCACTCAGAGCAGGATATAATTTTAATTTCTAAGTTATCCAAATACCCACATCAAAAAAAAAAAANAGAGAAAACAGGTCATTATGGGCACATCCGTATCGCGAGTGCTTTGGTATCTTGCTTTTGTGTTTTGCATTCAATATCTGATCATACAGCACCAAAGCACACAGCATTTATAAAGATGTCTTTAAAGAATGTGACAGTCTAGGCTGCAGGAGACAGAAAGAAAAAAACTGGTTCCACTTAATCATTTGCCTGAATCTTACATTACTTTTTCCAGGGCAAAAAAAACAAGAACTGTTAAACAAGTGGCAAGTGAGCTACTGCTCAAAAAAAGGGGTACAACTCTATATGGCATCATTAAAAAATGAGAGCCAAGAAGTTGTGATCTGCTGCAGAGAGCCGAGGGTGTGTGTTAGTCTTCAAATTAATTTAGGTAAATTTAATTTATCAGTAAATCAGCTATGATAAGATGCTGGAGGGGGATAACCAGGTTATAGGTGTGGGTGGGAATAATAAGCACAGCAAAACAAACTGGTTGGCTATGTGGAGAAGTGTGCTGCTGGAAAATCCTGTGAGATGCTTCGTACTGGCTGAAGTATCATATATAAACTTGATTAACATGCTGTTGATCAGGCAGAATTCAAATGCTGAAGAGTCTGAGCTGTGGCAGAGTCTCTGGCTTTGTGTGATTGCAAAAAACCCCAGTGTGGAACACTTGGTAGCATCTTAACCTCTACTTTCTGCTTGCTATGACTACATGGCGCTGTTTCATGGCAATTTTGAGGTTATTTGAAGAGCTCTGGAGAAGGAGCCTGAATGGCATACAGCATTGGAATGGACCCAGCAACTGCTGAAGATGCAAGAGGATTCACAGGGGAGGAGAAGTGCAGAGGGTGATGGAGAGGAGCCAAAGTGAACAAGCAAGGAGTGCAAAGAATGAACACAGGGATACCATTATGGTACAGTTTAAGATGTTACCTAGGGCTGCTTGGACCTGTGGGAAGTTGAAGAGTGCTCTTTGTTTAGCATGGCAGACCTGCTTGTCTAATTTTATCTGTGATATTTCTAGAATACAGGTAATGTGCAATCTATAGTGCAATGTGGAGATAAGCAATAAAGGCAGTTCATCTGCTGGAATCTGCAGATGCTGATGCCTGTGGTCCCTCATAATCTGGAATGTGCCTGGCAGGAGAGGAGGAAGCATAGTAAAGAAGAGTCATAGTGCACTTGGTTCCATAGTTCAAACAGCTACAACTGTCAAACAGTAGTGCTTCTTGTTTTGGAGTTAGCTTGGGTTAAAACTCTTCAGGCCTACTTGCCTGGGGCAAGCCTCCAGGATACAATGCTGTTAGGAATTTGCAGCTTAAATCTCCTTGGCAGCAGGTGCCATTTTTCAGCTTTGTGGCAGTGGAGCAGGCTCCTGGGAATGGTAAGGGAAATCTCAGTAGGTATTTGTGAGACACCTGGGAGATACCTGTAGGGATGGGGAGGAAATCTCTGAGAAGCCAGGAGGGTGTCATGGGTCTGTGGTAGATCTGCAATGAAGTTTGTACTCAGTTTCTTTCCCTTCTCTCAATATGTTCTCATCTTTTCCCCCTCAGAGGTGGCTCCTCATGTCCTTGGGAAGTTCAAGCTTTTTTCTGAAGAAGCCCACAACTGTCTCCTTCCCACCTAATAGCTGTCTTCCTCTATCAAGTCAATGGCACCTAGAGAAAACCCTCCCCCTGGCTTTCCTGTAGCCTCTAATTATTCTCTGCTGAAAAGAAGAGGATGCTGGTGTGTCTCCTGTTACAGAGCAAAGAAGGTGAGTGGGGGATTATTTAGGCCAGAATAGCAGGTTCTGTATCTCAAGGCATTGGCAAAGTCCCTTGCAGTCTTCAGCTGCCCCTACTGGGCTGGCCACACTCAAGTAGTCCCACTGATGTCAGAGGTTCACAGTTCAATCTTCATTATGTTGCTATGTAGTTGTCAGGGATTAACTTCTGTTAGGTAAAGCATGATCAGGAAAGCCTTATTAAGAAAACATGACTGGTAGCAGTAGCAGAACTAACCTAATACAAGAATGCTTGTCCAGTGACTCAATGTACCCATCAACAAGCAACACTCTAGAATGAACCACTAACCAGTAAAAATCAGACAACCTGCAATGGTGCTCTCTTCCTCATGAAACTCATCTACCTTAACTTGAAGGGCAGTAACAGAGCCCTACCTACAGGGACATCTGGGACCAAGTCTGTGTAGCTGAAACCAGCACAATTAATGCTCCTCCCAGCTATTGACAATCGCTGGTCCTGTCAGCAAGAAGGGGGGAAGGAGAGATAGCCACTCTTCTGTAACTTCGTAGTGTCCTTTGCCTTATTAATCATTCTTTCATAGAGGTAATGAATAGCCACACTCCTTCCCACATATCCAATTATTGCACAATAATTAATGTGCAGTTTAGCCCATCCTGACCTAAACCACAAGATGCTGAAGTCTCTTGAGTCAGTTCAAGACTGTCTTGTAGGTTTCTAAACCAGGATCAATTAATGGTAGGTATTTTCTGCTCACTCTCTGCAAGCTCCTGTCCCAGTTCCTGCCCTTTGCCTTTGAAGCCTGTTTTCCAGTGCAGTGGTGGTCAGGCAGCAGTGGCTATGGGATACATCAGGATCATAGCTCAGTGGAAAGAGACCTGATGGACACACTAGCCTCTTTTGTCTCTGCACCTTTGTGTGTAAGTAGAGGTTACATTTATATAGCTTTGCATCTAGTTTAAATTTGCAACATTCACTTGCTAACCAAATGTGCATGGATGGAATAAAACATTTTCCTCTTCTTTCCAGATCTGTTTTCTAGACAAACTAAAATTGTGGCCAGTTGACCTATCGACCTATCTACCTTATGGATAATATTCTCTGTCTCCTGGCATAAATAAACCACAACTGTATGTCTTTCTTGCTAGTTATCCTGACTTAAATGACTAATCATCTCTTATTTCTGTATTGCCTTTAGGGTCCCCATAATTATGCAGAATGTAAAACTGGATGATTTCCCCACTAAGTTGTCCCTAAAATAGTTCAGTCTTCTTGAACAATGGAAAGTTACCTGGACTTATCTCATAGCTTTATTAATGACAGATGAGTTTCTGTTGTTGGGGATGCTCTTTGTTCTCTGTCGTGTTTTTCAAGGAAGCTCATTCCTGTCTTTGCTCAGAATGCTTCCATAGTGGCTTGTCTATCCAAGATTCAACTCATGCTTCAAAATGCTTTCTTCCTCACTAGTCCTGAAGTCTGAATAGTCCTTTACAAACAGGTACTGTAGGACATTTTAAACGTTATCCTTCCAGTTACTCTCCAAAGCTATCTGTCATGATAGGCCTATCATGGATGGCCAGAGTTTAGTTGCAAATATTCCAGGGTTTACACTCATCATAGTAGCCATAAATTCATAAATACCATCTCTTTCTACCTCTGCATCTACCTCTCCTTTTCCAAATAATTAAATTGCAAAATCTTTGTGACTGAGAACGTTGTCATATTACTCTGTATTTAGAGAGATGTCCATTGCAATTGGCTTATCATTCATGACTGGAATTCCTAGGCATTACAGAAACACAATTTTTTTTTTTAAATTTTAATCATGTATTCATTCAAAAATACCATGTGTTTTAAGGGAGTATTTTAGGATATTTTAGTGGAATATTCCTGAAAATACAAAATGTCAGTGATTCAGGATGCTATCCATGAAATGGTTTCTCCATCCCTCAAATTGCCAAGGAGTCCTTCTTTTTACCTTGTTTGTAAAACCAATATTAAACACTTTTAGCGTTTATCTAGACCCTCACCACAAGACCATAAACCAGATCAACCTTCATTGTGGGAATGCAATGATATTAGGACAGAGCAGTTTCAAAACCTCAGCAACTGTGTATTCTTTTAGATACTTAAAGTAATAGATTTTCTAAGCTGTATAATCTCACCAGATTCTTAAAGGACACCATCTGTCTGTACCATCACAAAAGTCCAAGTATGCCCTCCCCCTCCCAAAAAATGCAAGATATTTTTTAATCATAACTGTTGAATGTATTTTCACAAATCAAGAAATTTAGCAATGTTTCTGTAGATGAAAGAGCATCAACAAAACTGAGAAAGCAGATTGTGGGACTTTCCTCTCTAGACCTGATGGGAATGTGGAATTTGAACAATGTTTGTTCTTTGTTCCAAGTCAGGAACAGCATTCTTCCTGTACTACGGACAAAAATCATAATACAGATCTCTCGATGTACTGTGGGAGTAACAGGGCAGGAAACAAAAGTTAAATATTTACATCTGACCAAGTCCTACTCTGTTTCCCAAATTAAGAACACTACTAGCAGTAGATCTGATGAGCTTTCTCATAAGTCTTTCTACTAAACTGTGGCTTTCCAGTATCCTGCAAGCCCAAAGGACACAGCCCAAGTGTGGGTGTCTGTGTTCCCTCAGGGCCTGGTTTAGATTGACATCCCTAACAGATGAGAAAAGAGCTCAGTGTGTAGAGGAGTCTGAGGCTCCATTAAAACCTAACGGTGTGTTACTGTACATTTAAGGTGATCTACAACACTCCATCATGTTGTTGAGATATGCTACAGCCCACCTGTGTATAGGCTTGTTTTACCAAGGAAGACCCCTTTAATTCTTGTGTACCCCCAGTATTGTCCATCAAAAACTAGTTAGTATACTCAAAAGTGTTCCCTCTCTTCAAGCATCTCTCACACTTATATGTACATAATTTAAAAATATAAATGTTTGCATACTTGATTTAAAAGGAAATATATATATGTGTGTATATATACACTTATAAGAAGAAGAAATGAGACATGAAGTGATATTTACAGATAGCCCTAATGCAGAGCCCCTGTGTAGGCAGAAGAGTAGTGTTTCTTTTCATAACTGAAATCACAGAAACATTTACAAAGTAGAATGAGACTTCTGCTTGAATGCCTATTCTTTATCCATACAACCCTGAAAGTTCTGCTAAAGTAAATTTCAGTTCTCATTCTGGACTTAAGGAGGGTACAGAGAAAAAAAATATCATAGTCAAAATGTCTCATCTGATCCTGCTTGAACTGGTAGCTGAATGGGCAGAGTTCCCACTTTTCCCATCTCTTGGATAGGTGTATTTCTTTTGTACCCACGAGGGGAAAGGAGTCATTCTCTGAACGTCGTGTTGCTGGTCAGAGGGGCTTCCTACACTCTCGGACACCATCACTCTATCTCCTTTCTCAACAGTACCATTAAACTGTGTGCTGGCAGGGGTTTCTGTGGAAATCCCTCATGCACATAAATGAGTAGAACAATAATGACAGCCAAGTGCCTCAAGCTGAAGTATCAGGATGCAGTTTCACAATTAGCCTACGCTGCTCTCAGTCCATTTTGCCATATCCTTCCCCTGTGCCCCACACCTGCCAGCAGCAAAAGTGGTCCTACAATTACATACAGACTGATCAGCCACCCTATTTGACAAAGCCAGCTGATTTTGGAGAGGGGATAGTGTCTGTTTTCTGCTTAGGCAGTCCCTTCCCCTCTACACAGCCCTTAGAAAACCAACATGAACACACAGCAAGGGGACAGGGGCAGGACATTAAGGGCATGTGTCATGTGGGGCTGGATATAAGGTTGTCTTCATCTTTAGCAGCAATCCAGATGACTTAAGTTGGTAACATCTCCCACTAGAAAAGGCATTAAAACAGATTGATAAAAATGAATTGCAGAAATTGCCAGGACTTGACAGTATCTATTCCTCAATTCCAGCATGGTTAATATATGAAACTGCTCTGCTGCTTTGTGTGGTGTACCACTTGACTTGGGTGGAGGAATTGAAGGTGGAGTGTTTGGGATGTATTTTGCAAGCATAAACCAGTATGTCTGATTTCTGTACCAAGAAAATAAACTAAAACTGTAACCAAAACTAGAACTAGTGAATACAGCAGGTGGATAGATTATGAAGAGTCAATATGGCTTTACCACAGGGAAATTGTACTTCAAAATCTATTAGAGTCCTTTATGCTGAGTGTATGAAAATAAACAAGGAGCTGAGAGGGGATGCAGTTAGGCTTTCAAAATATTTTTGATCAGGTCTCTAAGTAAAGGCTCATAAAAATACATTTCTGATGAAGTAAAAAACAAAATCTGTTGGTTAGTAAGTGTTAAAAAGCTGTGCAGCAATGAATAAAAGTACAAGTGTTTTCACAATAAAGATTTGTTACAATTTCACTGTTACTGGTCTTCCCTTACTCAGAGAAAAGGTGAAGAATACAATATGTATGATGAGGTTTACTGATGATACTAAGTTCTTTAGGATACTAAAACCAAAAGCCAGCTATAAGGTGTTGCAGGAGGACACCACGAATTGCTGAATGAGAAAAGAGCTAACAAAATAAGGTAAACTTAAGCAAATCTTAACTATTCAACACAGACTAATGGTTTCTAAACATCACTAGCATTCAAGAAAGAGGCTATAGAATCATTTTGACCAGTTTGATTAAAATAGTCACAGTTCAAAGGTAAACCACAAGGAAAGGAACTGAGATTAAGCAGGAAAACATTGTTAATGCACTCTACTTTTTTCTATCTAGTACTTTTCTAGGTTACTAGGAAGATCAAGAGGAATGATCAAAGGTGTGGAACTTTTCCATCTGAGGAGAGAGTAAATGAAAAGTAAACAGACCAAGATATTTCTATTTGGAGAAAGGGTAATTGAGGGGATGCTGTGAAGGAAATCTATGAAATAGTGACTGGTATTAGGGCAGATAAAGAGCAATCACAACTTTTCACAATAAGAGAACTGAATGGGAGTCTATAAAACTGTTGTTTGGCAGGTTCAAAGCACAAGGAAGTAATACTTTTCCATAAAATGGAATTGAATGTAGAATACACTTGTTGTTATGGTAATAAAAATGGGAATGGATTAAAAAAGGAATCAGAGCCATTTTGGAGACAAGCTTATTGAAGACTTTTATGCAGTGGTCTAAAAAGAAATCTCCAGCTTGGAATAATTGAGAGCTACAGGATATGCCCTGGAAAGAATAGATTTGTATGTCTAATGAGCTTTTCAGAAGCACCCACAATTGGCCACTGTGGGGAAGAGGGAACTGAGCTACAAAGACCTTTGCTCTGTCCAAGTACAGACATTTTGACTACTACTTTCCAAACAGAGTAAATTACTTTAATGAGGCTTCTAATATCAGCCACATAATGTGAGGTTAGTACAGGTAGGCAATATTTTAGATCTAACTCCATATTGCCTTGATTAACAGCTATGAAATATCCAAAAGCCATTATTGGGCATCATTCAAGTGGCACTGGTCTTATGCCATGGATGCAACAAACCTCTATATGAGATCAGAGCTCTTTCTCCTGGTAAACACCATGCCATATGTTTTTATCAGGCACTAATTTGGAGGAGAATTAATCTTTATAAAGTTATTATGTTAGAGTGTCCTAGTTATGTCAAAGTATAGAGCTGGGGGCTTCTTCATTTATACAAATATTGCTAAACATTTAATTTCAGATTTTCAGTCTGGTGGATAATAAAAAATGACTACCCACCAAACTTGTAGCCTTAAATGGAGACTGTATTTTTGGCAGCTCATTGTAGAGGGATTAATATTACTGGAATTGCTTTGTTTCTCAGCAATGCCTCCTTAAGAACAGCTTCCTCTGCACACATATTTCTATTTTATTGAGAAAAGGAAATACAATATTAGAAATCAATGTTTTTAAAGGGTAATTTAAAGAAATCTATCTTGGCAGATGCTGAAATATTTTCAATTTAGAACAAATAGTATTTCTGTCATCCAGTTGGATTTTTTAAATTAGACCATTACTCCTTGATAAGTTAATTACAAAACAGAAAGAGACTCAACCGATCTAAAAAAGCATATTGGTGAAAGTATAGAGCACATGTCTAAAAGCTGTTTTTACTGATTTATGGGTGAAATTTTACTCTTTATATGAAAAAACCTTGTCTCCAATGTCTTAAATCATAGGGAAAAATGCTCAATTTTTCACCCTATCACAACTAATTCTTTACATTTGTACACTGATGGACTATTGTTTTCCTGTGCTACCATCCATTATAAAAAGTGACAGCATCATAATTGAAATTATTTAAAATATGGTGCATTTGGATAATTCTTTACTTCAACGTAAATATGACCACACAAGAAATGCTGCTACTGGAAATTGCTAGGATGAGCTACCAAAATGGAATTATTGCTCAGAAGGCTATATTCCTCTGAGGGTAGTAAATGAAAAGTATCAGAACTTCCTTTGAAATGCAGAAAGGTTAGAGGACTGGAAGGAACATTTTTTGTTGTGTCTGAGATGCAGACAAGGGAAGCATGGAGTATGTTGCAACCATGGGTTGAAATGTCTACAGGTCCATCAGCTGAATCCTGGTCTTGCCAAAATCCCTGACACGTCTTTCAGCTGAGTGAAGTCACAATTTCACCCCAAGGATTTTGGGTAAAAGGAAGTAAAGCTCCCCCAAAAAATTGCTCTGGGATATTAGCTTCGTAATCTCTGCCCATGGATGTCCCTGTAACTGTGCTGCATGGCTGCATTTTGTGCTTCTTACAGTAAGAACTCACCAAGGTGCTCAGTGGGAATCCTCCCTGCCTAGTGCTGGGGTCTGAGCCAAAGGCATGGCAGGTATCAGTCTAACAGTTTAACAAAGTGAATAGTGGCAAGCCAGAACCCAAACTAAATACCCTGTCTCTGAATAGTTTAGCAGTATAGAAACTGTCCCACAGAGCCAACAGATGCTGCTGTCCTAAAGTGAACAGGCAGACCTAGCCTTTTCAGATACCATACAATTTTACAGAATTTCAAAGAACTGGCCAACTGCAGAAAAATGGCAGAAATAACAAATCTGGGTTATGGGGGATGTTGTTTCTATGAAACTGTACAGTATCTGAAAAGGCTAAGTCTGCTTGTTCACTATAGGGCAGCAACATCTTGGGGTAAGAAAATATTTATAATATTATAAATATATTCAACAGAACTGGCCCTAGAATTGAACCTAGAGGAACACTGCTGGTGACTGGTTGACAGCCAGTTTTAAGTACGCCCCTTTAACAACAACCCCTAAGTCATAAGAATTTTTAACAAAAATGTTTGTAGAAGACTTTTATACTTCAAATACAGGAAAAGAAAAAAAAAGAAAAAAAGTATGGGATACAATAAACCCCCCAATTTTCAGTATACTGTCCAGTGGTAATTTTTAAAACCCAGAACTTTTGAAAAAACAGGCAATTTTTAAAATTATATGTGAAGTCTTCTTTATACAAGGCTTTCCATATTACTGTTCACATGAACACTATCTCAGAGATAACCATAAATTGCCATATTGCCACCCATAAATTGCAATATTGCTTACCTTCCTAAATGTGGAGCAAAATCTAGGCAGACACTATGCTTTAGTTGTACACCTCCATCCCCTCCTTTTGATGAACAGCAATACAGGTAGCACTGTAAAGTTTGCAACTTTATGCTGTTACATGAGAATAATCCAGGGACACAATTATCTCTATTATCAGAAAGTACCCAGCTGTGTCCAGCATCATCTCCAGATGCTCAGCCACATCTCAGTGGACACTGTAATAGGAGATCTAAGATTGACCAGTCAGACCATTTCTTTAGAAGGAACATCTTTTACCATGTATACCTGCAATTATGAAAGTAATTAAGTAGCACAAGTGAGCCCAAGAAGCCCCTCAAATTAAATCCCTGAAACACACAATGTTATTGTAATTAGCTGTCTGTCTTAGTAGGTTGTCTGTTTATTGCATCTGCCCTCTGTGCTAGGGATGACAACCCAGAATCTGACAAAAAATATTTTAAATGGTTTCTTACTGAGATGAGGACTTATCTTCACTTCTTCCCGGACTACATGTTCTTTCTTTCCTTTGCTTTTAATTACAAATATTCATGGCAGTGAGAGACAAACCAATGATCTTCACTTCTCCTATTTAGAAACAACACCTGTCTGGTGATGTTTGTTTTATCTTTACCTTACAAAATGACACAGTCTAAGGACCCTGAAGGACAGGCGTGTTAGCTCTGCAGTGATGGTTTGGGATTGTTCCAGGTTAGAAGACTTTCCAAATACCCCTAATTACCACTGTGGAACAGTTTTCATTTTGATATTAATTAAATCCCTGTCTATAAGTGTGGACTTCTGATTTCCACAGAGGAAAAATGGAAGTCAGAAGTTCTATATGAAAAATAAACATAAGCTGCATTGAAAATTGACTTTGGATCATTATTCAATGGTTCACATTAACATGCATAAGGGAAGTTACTGTGAGCACAGTAGCAGTATTGTGAGTCCAGGTTCCAGTTCTGTCACTTGCTGGTGGCTTTTCAACAGGAGTTTCTTGAGTTGCTCCATGGTGGAGCAATGTGCAAGGTCAAGTGGGGAGTGTCACTAAAATTCTGTGTTAGGGACTGTGCCCTAACAGTGACATTCTCCCCTAGGAGAATGTGGATAAGTCCACTATCAGGGATTTGACTCTTTTATTTATCATAGTTATTAATGTCCCAGCTCAAAAGGTCAAGTGACTCACATAAGAATCTCAGTTTTCATTTGAAGAAAAATGTGTCCCTAGCCTTGTGCTTATGGAGAAAAGATAAAAATGTAAATGTGCAAAGGCTTAAGAAGTAGAATGACACTTTAAAAATCATTAAAAGACACACTAAACATGAAGAGTTTTGATCTGATGTTATGATCTGGGGGATGAATTCATGACTTTTGAGTCAAGGATAGAAAAGATTAGAATGGGCAAGAGAAAAAGGAGTGGAACAATCTTCCAAAATACTAATTATTTAAAGGGCTGTTCCCATGTGTTTAAAACTTGAGATAATATTTTATTGTCTGCTGCTGTAGACTATGATCTTTCTGGGTGCTATCTCACTTCAGTCATTTTTTATTGCAGAGTAGATCCACAAAAGCCGCATCTGTCCACACAGCACAGAATTGCTCTTCCACAAGGGCCTCCAGACCAGCTTCAGAGCTGATGCCTCTCATCAATCAATTAAATACATTTATTTTTATTTTAAAAATGAACCCAGATTTTATATGAAATATTGGAGGGTTGTTGTCATGGGTTTGTTCGAAACCGGGCGGAAACACCATTTAATTTAGTGGTTTCACATTCACCTGCTCGCCTGCTCACACCAGGCGAGAGTGTAGTGTAGTGGTTTTATGAGAATAAGGATTAAGAGAAATGCAAAACAGGCCTAAACTTCAAAGATAAAAATAGTTTATTAACAAAAAACAACAGAATCAAAATCAACCCCCAGGTGGTTTCTTCTTCCTCCCCCCCAGCCCCTCACCCATGATGGTTCCTTTCTCCCACCTCATTTATCTTCCTTTACCACCATCCTTCTCACCAACAACACAGAGAAACAAACTTAGAAAAATCCCTGGTCAATTTACCACTCTTAAAATAGGCTTTCATCAGTCCAATTGGAAGAAGAGTCTCTCTTGTCTCACTATGGAGATTTTCCCACAAGAAACACAAGTCTCTCGTGGAGTTCATGTCACCGTGAACTCC
>VZTR01030280.1:176138-190641 GCA_013400775.1 Chaetops frenatus
AAAACCCGGCAGGGTCCGGCCGCAGCCCCAGCACGGCCGCCAGGCCCTGGGGCCCAGAGCGGCCGGCCAGGGCCATGCCGGAGTTACCTTCCACGCGGGCGGAAAGTCGAAGAGAGCTTCCAACTTCCCGCTCCTAAAAAAATGTAAGCTTCGCAAAGACGCCTCTAATTTCAAGTGGCTACATGAGGTGCCCATCTTAAAATTAGCCAATCCGTGGGCTCCTCACCTCTGCTGGAAACTGTCCCGGCGGAAGTAGGAAAACAAAGAAACCCCCCCCAGGAAGGAGAAAAAAAAGTTGTTGTCCTTTAAACCACAACAGTTGTGTGATATGCTTTGCTGTGTGATAACTATCAACAGTCAGGCCTGAAATAACATTTTGGTTAGAGTTTGTTCTGAATACTGAAATGCTGGAACAAAATGTGAGGTAGTTCAGTGAGCTTTTAACTACTACAAAGAAGATCTAGTAGAAAGAAGAGAGGTTGAAGAACTTGACTGAGTGTGGAAACTCTTCAGGTAGAATTTTCACATTTGCCCCAACTCCAGATTTTTGAAAGTGCTGAGTCTCTTGGCACATGTCTCTAAGTAGTCTGTTGCTGTAAGCATTCCTGTTCCATCTCTGAGTATCCTGTCAAGGGCTTCCCACAGGCTTGGTGATGGAACTGTGGGGTACAAATTATGGTGTCTTGCACTGTAAAGTATTTTCTTATTAGCACTTGACATTGCTGGCTGAGTATGAAGAGAGAACTTCTCTATCAAACTTGATGACTCCAGAATTCCCTTTTGATCAGCCAGTGGTTAGATTTTGAAGGGAAGAGCACAGCTGTTTCAGAAATGAAGTCTAACAGTTCTTCATAAATGCCTTTCCTTTCACGTCCTTTGATGTCAGGTGAAACCTCAATATCTTAGAATTTTCTAACAGTTGTTTCTAAATATCACAGAATTAGAAAATTTTCTTTCAGTGACCATACATCCTTACTTTTCACTTTGAACCCATTCTCTGTGGTTCAGCTTAAATTGTTTGGTTCATCTATCACTTGCAGACTGATAACACCCTAGTGTCCATCCATGGCCAGCTGGGTCTTCATAATGTGAGATGATGTATAAACACACTAATGAAATCCTGCTCTATCCCAGAGACAATTGTTGTTGAAAACAATCCTAAAGGTGACTGTAAACCTGAGAAAGAAAAAGAATTATTAGTCAACACACTACCACAAAACACAACGGGCTGTCTTTAGCTTGGTAGAAAGTTATCTTTTCTCACATATTTGCAGCCTTGGGGTTGCAGCTGTACAATAAGAGATCCTTATTTGCTTCTTACTTATTAATATTGTGTTGTTCTACTTGCATTGCAGCTGGAGAATGTTAGAGAGTATTTGGGAGCCTACTGAACAAAACTCCTTGTGTTTTTCCCTTGTGTGGGCTTGATGCAGAAGCAGTAAGTGGAGAGCTGAAAGATAGAAAATAACTGTCTGAAAAAGTGGTGTGATAAAAGAAGACAGCTAAAAGAAATACTGGGGCTTTTAAACCTCTCCCACTTAGCAATGCTGTTTCTTGCACTTTCAGCTTCATCTGCTTCTCATATCATATTTGGTACCTATCCTACCAAATATGCCTACCTTTCAGAATTACCCCAGATTTGGACTGGAGGTAGCAGCAGCTGCAAGACCCCGTGGGGTGTGATTATCATTCTCCTGTCAATTACGTTTAAACACATGCTAAACTGTAAAGGTAATTTCTCTAGCCTGACTCTGGAGCACACTTAATGATAGTCTTGTTACTAACTGACCTCCTGTACCTGACAGAGATTAAACATCTTGGGCAAATTTTCATTGCTTGAATCTGTGTGAAATCCTTTTAATGCATGAAGGACTTGATCACTTTTAAACTGGTGATGTAGTACAAACAAGGTACAGTTGTTTGATGCCAAGATGCCTGCCTGATTTTTGTAGTAAAGGAATAGAAATTCATAACCACCATGGGAAGTGCAAAAGAAAATGTATCTGTGCAGATCTTTGTTGATAGCCTAATCTGATTCCTTAGTACATCCTGCCTGGACAAGGTTGAGTGATGCTGCAGCAGCCAGCAGTACTACAGCCATGCTACCTCACATGATGAAAACACATTATATGTGTCCGTGGCTTATCATAAGAAACATAACCTCAGCTTTCACAATAAGGGATATACTTTTTAAGTATTCATATTGTGGAAATTCAATTAGATCATATTGTAGTGTTGGTTTTAGCAACTTGTATTTATTCTGCTTCCAGCATATTTAGACTTAAACATACCTGAAAAATCTTACTAAATCTACAGTGGGACTATTTTCAGGGGTGTTTTTTAATGTTCCATTGGCTATTAACATTTCACAGCATGTCACAACTGGCCATTCTGATTCTATTGAGCCTTGCTGAATGGGAATTTTTGTATCATTTAAAAGCAATTCATTGCACTGCCTGTATTCTATATCATCTCCTCAGAAACAGTGATGATGACAGGTCATGTCTCAAAAGATAAGTAATCTTCCACTACATACCCTCTGTCTACAGTGAGTTCTCTAGATGCTGTACATGAGGTTCACCAGGAAAATCCATCATGGCATGTTACCTACTTTATTTATCCATTCCACTTGATACACCTACTAAAAATAGCTGTTCTTAGACGGGTGAGTGTTGCCCTCTCGCATGTGTCAGTCTGCAGGACCTAATTCTGTAGCTAATTTTACAAAACTGAAGAGTCATAAGATGAATGGGCTGCATTCACCTACTAACAAAATGGGAAACTGTATCACCCAGGGATATTTTGATAATTTAAAAATTGCTTAGGATACAAGTCAATTAAAAGGAAAAAGGAAGAAGAAGGATTCCATACACCCTTTCATGCTTATTTCCTCTTCTTCACTGTTGTTTCACTTTCATTGCATCTATCCTCAGATAAGCTTTCTGTCACCAAATCAATGGTAGAAGGAGTTGCATAAGAAAAATAAAATTCATGGGCTGGGATAAAGATGGTTTCATAGGACAGAAAAAGAAAAAAATATAGAATATGCAAAACAAGTTGTCGTGGTTTTGCACAATGCAATTGCTCTCTACCAGCTGACCGATGCCCAGGCAGTGTTCCTGAGTAGCAGCCCCTGGCCACCTTTCCCCCTAATTTATATACTGAGCATGACACTATGTGGTACAGAACGTGTCCTTTGCCAGTTTAGGTGACCTTGTGCAGTTGTGTCTCCTCCCAACCTCTTGTGCCCTCTGGCCTGCTTGCTGGTAGGGTGGTGTGAGAAGCAGAAAAGGCCTTACTTGACTTCGTGTAGCAACAACTAAAGCATCCCTGTGTTATCAGCATTATTCTCATCCTAAATCCAAACCACTGCACTCTGACAGTCACTAGGAAGAAAATCAACTCTATTGCAGGTGAAACCAGGACAATGTTACAGGTTATACTCCTATTATGTGAGATAATATTTCTACTTATTTCCAGGCATTCCCTGTATTTTTATTATTAATGACAATGAGATTGGAACCAAGTTTGGCATCAACCAATGGCTGATTAGTGGCCTTAGTATTTCTGATAAAAATGAGGAGATAACAGTGAAATTTCAAAGGAGAGGGGTAATGAATATAAAATTTTGCTCCTATTTTGAGCTTTTGTTGATACTTGAAGTAGAGAGAGTAGATGACTGAATTTAACAGCTTCTTGCCACTAGAATGATTTTCTTTACACCATGACTGAAAACAGCACTGACAGGAGACCACAGAAAGCCTGCAAAACCTAAGCTTTAGGTTTAACATTGGCTTAACATTTAAGCCTGGTTTAACATTGACAATAAATGTTCTGTGCACTAAGACAGAAAGGATGGGACAAATTGTGATTTGCTGGGTCTAGGAACAAAGACAGAAGGAAAAATTAAGTCTTTCACCCAGTCTTTCCTTTCTGTGCTCAGAAGCAGGCCGTAGAATACAAGAAGTGATGAAAAACAGCAGCTGCAAAAATACTGAGCAGGCCAGCAAGGTTGCAAATTGAGGTTGGTTTAGGATGAGCATGAAAAGAGTGCATCTGCAACAGTCACAAGGTCATGCAAATATCACTCAAGTATCCATGAATATTTGAGCTGCAACTGCTGCCAGAAGTTAAACTGTTTTTTCTTCCAGTGTAACTCTACAGGTAAAAATATATTTTTGTACATGGTATAAATCCCCACAGGAAAGTTTGTGTTCCAAAATAACAAAGAAGGCCTTTTTCCTTAGTTTATTTATCATGAAAAAGAACCGTCCATACTGGCAGCTTTGCATTCATAATTACATTGTAAAATTTTTAGTAGTTCATTTTTTCAGTGAGTCAAGCCTTAAAATTATTTCTTGATGGAAAACCCTCCAACCTTTGAGGAAGAACAGGAACAGTATTGATACTGCTGTGTTCTGGGGATGGTACCCTTGTATGCAAAATCCATTGCCCTCTTTGGACAAATCTGGACCATCACACAAAGCTCTGTCAGCAATGAAGCACTGTGATTAGCAATTTAGGAAAGAAATGTGATGCAATCAGAAAGGAACCCAAAGAAGCAACAAAGATGGTAGCCAGAAAATTATATATCAGTAGGACTATTTCTAAAAATAATGGTTTCCAAACTTTTCCACGAGGCATTAACAGCTCTTTAAGGGATAATCTTTATTGCTTTGTAATGTACAAAGCAATAAACAGCTGCTGAGATTGATTAATAGCCAAAGCAAAGTTGAGGCATGTAATCAATCTAAAAAGCCATTTATTGTGAGCATACTACAAAGCAATAGAGATTATTGCTGTTGCACAACAAACCATAACAGAAAATACACACACAAAAAAACCAGTTGTTTTCTTTTCAAGGCTTGCAGTACTATGCTGCTTTTTCCCTGAGCTTTTCTCTTTAATGAAGGCAGGCAACTGGCCTTACAGCAAGCAATCTGCTGGGAAAAGTAATGCTTTAAGAACTTCAGTGTTATCTAAAGGAGAAATAATATTTAGATTTTTACTTCTGTAGATAGAACTACAAAATTCCATGGGTATTCATCTTGTCCTCTGTAGTGGTACTGCTATTCATATTACCAAGAAAAACAAAAGATTGGCAAACCAGTCAAAGAATCATCAAATTCATGCTAATGCAGAGCTCATTTAGAAATGAAGGCTGTTTACTTTTGTGGGGTATTTTTATGAATGGCTACTAAATCACTTCAAATTTTTTCAGAGTAGTACTGAACGGAACAACGGGGTTTCAGCTTGAGCTATTTCCAGCAACTACCCCACTTCATTCTTTTAATACAACTTTAATACAGCTCTTAATATAGTTTGGTTTTTGACTCCTCCAGTCTTTCTGGGAGGCTGTTTCAGAATCTTACCTCTCTACTAGTTTTAAACCTTTTAAAAAATTTGCATTCTGATTTTTCCAGGTCAGATAATGCTCATTTGTCCCTGAACATGAATAAAGTATAAATTGCTTTTTATCTTCTTTAAAGAGATGATATGAACAGAATCTCTCACCCTTCCCTTTGGCAGAATAAGCAAGTTGTGCCACTGTAGCCTTATGGCATGACAGGCTTGTCCCTGGATCAGTCTCACCACCTTCTCAACCCTCATCCCAGTTTCAGTCTCTCTCTCCTGAATATGGGTGCTCTGGAAGGCACTGAACTACAGAGGGGCTCCCAGCACTGCCTCCTCCTGACATGCACTCTCAATGTCCACTGGTAATATCTCACCCAGTAGACCCAAGGATCAAATTTGCCTTTTCCACGTCCCCTTAACATTTGAAGCCAGTGGTTAACTTGCACTTCCAGGCACAACTAGCATATTTCTGTTTCTGAACTGATGACCTTGCAGCTTATGACAGAAATTTGTATTAGTACAGAAGGGCACAAGCTTGAAATTTACACTATTAAGTTTCACTCCATTTTTATTACTCTACTTCTCAAGGTTATTCAGGTCTTCCTGTATCATATTGCCATCGCTTTCCTTATTAATGATGTTTCCCACTTCCGTGTCATCAGCAAATTTTATTAACAAACTCCATCATCTTATTTTAGGTAATGAATAAAAATATGACTGAAGATGTGTCCTTGAGGAACTCTTGGTAAAATACCATTCAAAGTCAGGTATCACAACAGTAGGAACTGAATTCTCCAATTTCACATTTGCAGGAAATACAATTCAGCTCAATGAAAATTAATTTTTAGATCCTAGTGGATGTAAACTTTCCAAACTGTTATCTTCAAAAATCTGAAACTATTTCATATCTGCAATTACCAAAAATTTAATAACATCTATTTAAAATAATAGAATAAGGATTTTCATAAATCCATGTGCATACCTTTTTACAGCTATACAAGTTTGGAGTATAAGAATTGTACTCATGATGTAGTGGTCCCCTTGATTGTTTCTAAGCATTTGACTTTAGTAATTAAAATAATTGTTTTAACATTATTTTTGCCTTAGCAGTCAATTTTACCATTTAGGCCACCTTATATTTAATTTCTTATCACTTTCATACTGTTCCTGCAAGTTACAACTTCCCTGGGGAAGAGTATCTCCAGACTTGAGATGACATTCTCCATGAATTCCTTTTCTCTGTGGGTCCGAAATTTCAAATTTCCTCATGTTTCCATTTTCAGCAGTCATACCATTCTTCTTTCGGGAAACACTGTGCGTGGATTCACGACCTTCCTAGCCCTTCTCTACTTTTATCTTTCTTTTTTTTTTTTTCTCCTAGCTGGAGAGTTCAGTGTCAACAAAATCAATGACAATCTTCCAATAATTATCAGTGATATTTCTTTTGCTCCTGCTGGTATTTATTTGCAAAGGGATTGTCACTGAAGTGCATGACTTTTTGTCAAAAATGTTAAAGGAAATTCCTACTTAGAGCAGCCAAACTAAAGCTCATACCTATCTCAGCTGTGTCTAACCCTACACTTGTGCTCATGAGGCATCCTGAGGCTGTGCACACCACTGCTGCTGCTGCTGCTGCTGCTGCTGCTGGTCTTGCTTGAACTAGAAAGTTCTACTGGCAGAAGTTCTGCTGGCATGTGCTACTGATACAGCTGTTTTGGCAGGATGTGTTCACATTTGGCGGTTTTTAAAAGATGCAGTATGTCCTCAGATCATCAGGCTTTTATCAGCAAGAGAAATCTGGCACTGTGGGAGGCTAACCCAGAGTACCTTGTGCCATGTTTGGTAGATTGCTTTCTGGTAATTCTTTGCAGCATGTTGTGGAGCTGCACTGTATACTGTGAAGTACAATGTCCCATCCTACAATCTATGTAAATATTGAGTCATATTTAAAAATGCTTTCCTATCTTGTACAATAATCTATTTTTATGTGTTTTTTCTCCATATTGCAGATTTCTCGCTGCCAGAAACCCAGACTGTATCCAACACCAGAGCTCTCTTGTTCATTAAGGGCAGATGAAAGGATTCTTTCATATCCAAAGAGGAGCTTAAGACTTTGGGTACTGTGGACCAAGTGGGACATAGAGAAAATGAATGGTAGCCAACTATTTGGAGTAAGCATTTGCTAAACTACAAGAATAAATTGTAGTTTTGAGACATACTGTAAACACTGCATGAGGGAAAATTTGAGGGTTGGATGTCAGGTTTGCGTTATCCTCACAGCACATTCACTCTGGTTTAAGAGCTGCTTAAAGAGAAGACAGTGGGGAAATAGATGGTGCCAGCTTTCCAGAAAGCTGTGCCAATCTGGGCATTTCGGCATTATTTGAGGTGCTCAGACTCCAGTAAGCTACACAAAATTAAGTATTTCCTGTTGCACAGTCTTTTCATGCTGGGTAATGTACTGGAAATCAGAGATAAACCTGATACAATGAGCTTTGCTGATTGTGGTGGAACAGTAAATAAGGTTTATGTCAGTTGGGTCACATCTTGTTTTGAATACATAAAATGAAAGCAGTGCTTCTCTGTGGTGATCTCTCCAGAGAGTATTTTGTATCGATGTCGTTTGGGAGAAAGCCCATGCTTTCCTTCCCATCTATACTGTTGCCATTAATAGAGCTACAAAGCCAAACCTGGCAGCAAAGACAAGGCAGATCTGGTTGGAAAGGTGTTTATGAAAACAAAAATGCTGCAACTGGACAAAAAATAACACCAAACCACAAAACTTTAATTTAGCAGTCTCTTGCAAAACACATGAAGGGTCTCACAGGGTCCCTTCATTTGAGTGGAATTTTATCCTCTTTTCTGAATACAACACAGAGGCAGTGGCAGTGCTTTGTATTTTCCCTTGACATTTCCAGCTATTAGAGACAAATGGATTCCTTAGATAGCTATCATACACATAGAATATACAGGTGGACGGAAAACACATAGAGCTTTGAGACCATATATAGGCATGGAACCTGCTGGACTTGTGCGTAACCACACGTGTAAGGCAAGTTCCAAACAATGCGTCTGATATGTTATGGACCTGCAGCACCTGTGGTCTGCAGGCAGCCTCTGTGTACATGAAAACAGGCTGAGAGAGTTGGGGTTGTCCAGCCAGTAGAAGAGAAGGCCCTGGGGAGACCTCACAGCACTTTCCAGTACCTAAAGAAAGCTACAAGAGATCTGGAGAGGGATTTTTTACAAGGGCATGTAGTGACAGGATAAGGGGGAATGGCTTTAAACTGGAAGAAGACAGGTTTAGTTTAGATGTTAGGAAGAAATTCTTTATTGTGAGGGTAGTGAGACACAGATACAGGTGCCCAGAGAAGTTGTGGATGCCCCATTCCTGGGAGCATTCAAGGCCAGGTTGGATGAGGCTTGGAGCAGCTTGGTCTAGTGGAAGGTGCCCCTGCACATTGCAGGGGATTGAACTATATGATGTTTAAGGTCTCTTCCAACCCAAACCATTCTATGATCCTACGACTTTTTGAAGTTTTGCTGAAAACTAACATTTCAGTACTCTTAATATTCCCTCCCACCAGATACAATTTGGCAGGAGAATCTCTTTAGAGGTAAGGCAAGGAATGCTGATGTAGATACCTTGAGAAAGCAAGTAAGATCACCATGTTAATGCACCAGCTCTATTCAGTGAATCCCCTTACTCAATTAGCCATGTGTGTTCAGTGAGGTTCCTAATGGGTTCTGTATCTCAACAGTTTCGACTTTATCCACATCTCTATGCCCAAAAATCCCTTCCAATTTAGTCAGTTCTTGGTATTCTTTACCACAGGCTTCTGTTAAATTTAAGTGCAGTGTCCGAGCTCAGTACGCTCCATAAAGAATGCACAGCCATTGTAAGTTGTGCACAACAAAATGCTCATAAAAGAAACATCTTGAGCCACTAAACTGAAGGTTGTGTCTTCTGAGAAAATAAATGCCCTTTCTTTTTCACCCTTCACTGGTTCTTAACTCGGTTTTTAGGCTCTGCATTGGATTGCAACCTTCAATGGCCTTCACATTTTTCTTCCAAATATATTTATTCTTCAAAAAAGGCTGTTTCTCCAATATTTCTTCCTGCCTGGCCGGAAGAAATTTGGGTCTTAAATTGACAAGCAGCACCAAAGCCATGTGGAGTTCTGTCCATCTAGCTGTGTCAAAAGGCAGAGTAGAGGAAAAGTATGCATTTCGGTAACATGCTAGGGATTTCCAGTCACTGGTGGAGGCAGTAGAAATATCAGAAATCAATGAAGGCAGTCATTGGTGGAGGGACAATTGCATAGTGGGTGTGCAGCTGGTAGATTGCTCACAATGCTTAGTTGGTACAAGAAATCTTTGCATGCTGTGTGTCAGCACAAAGATGGGTACAACTGAAGGGTATTTCAATTGGGAAGCTAGAGTAACTTCACTGGGAAATCTCAGCCCTTGGCTGGAGGGTTGAGCACTGAGCATGGAAGGAATCAATTGCTGGTCAGAGAGAGGGTAAGGGGCTGAGTTTGCAGGATGCATTGGTCAAACCATACTAAGCAATGCAAGCTAGACATTGATCATGGCAATTTTCCAAATCTAAAATTTCAGCCAAATCTGAATAAGGTTTTAAGAAATTTTAAAAATTGACGCCTATCACAGAATATTTAAGATTTGAAAAAACCTCTGGAGATCATCTAGTCCAACCCCCTTGCTCAAAGCAGTTAACTACAGCAGGTTGTTCAGGAATATTTTCAATTAGATTTTTAATACCGCCAAAGATGGAGACCATATAAACTCAGTGAACAACCTTTTTTAGTGTTTGACCACTGTCATCACAGAAATTTGGTTTTATGTTTAAATGGAGTTCCCTGTATTTCAATTTGTGCCTTCTTTCTCTTTTTTTTTTTTTCCACAGGGCACCACCAAGAAGTCTGTCTTCATCTTCTTTGCCTCCTTCCTTCAGTTACACACGGATAAGTTCCCACCAGAGCCTTCTCTTCTCCGAGCTGAACAGTCCCAGCTCTCTCAGCCTTTCCTCACATTAAAGATGCTTCAATCCCTTAGTCACCTTAGTGGCCCTTCTCTAGACTCCAGTATGTCCCTGTTGTACTGGGGACACCACGACTGGACCCAGCACCGCAGTTGTGGCCTCACTGGTGCTGCGCAGAAGGAAAGGATTGCTTTTGTCTACCTGCTGGCAATGCTTTTCCTAATGCAGGCCAAGAGGTGGTTGGCCACCTCTACCGCAAGGGCACATTGCTAGTTTGACTTATGTCAGCTGGGACCTCCAGGTCCTTTTCTGCCAAGCTCCTCTCCATGGCCCCCAGCATGCACTGGTGCATGGGGTTGTTCCTCTTCGAGTGCAGGTGTTCACATTTCCCATTGTTGTTCTTCTTGAGATCCCTCTTGGCCCAGTTCTCCAGCTTGTTCAGGTCCCTCTGAATGGCAGCACAACCATCTGATGTACCAGTCACTCCACCCGGTTTTACATCACCTGTAAACTTGCTGAGGGTGCATCCTGAGGATGAGTGGTCCCCAGCTGCACTTTGTGTGGCCAATCTCAACCCCTTGAGTTCTGCAGCTCTGCCGAGTTTCAGTGCAGCTCCATAACCATCCTAATAGCTCATGCTTCATCAGTTTGTCTGTCAGAGTGTAATGAGAGACAGTCAGAATACTTACTTAAGATAAACAACCTACACCGCTCTCCCTTTATCCACCAACTACTCATCTCATCATATACCCAGCACTCTTTCCTGTGACAGATTTCCCTGCTGCATGTAATGGAGATCTTCATAAACTTGCTTTATTAAAACTTATTAGGCCACTTGGTATAGGGGTTGCTTCTAGCTGCTAGAAAATAAACTGCTCCACCTGCCTTTGTAACGATCTACAAGTGTTACAAAACATCGAGCTTATTTAACAACACATACCAGATGGTTTATGCAAGGTTGAATATGACAGGAAGATTTTTGTCCAGATTGGGGGTGGGACTGTTGTTTTGTTTTGAAAAGGGAGAGGAAAGAAATATGGACAAATGGGGACTGCACTGCTGCTTGTGTTGCTCAAATTGCACTGGAGACTGCTTTTACAGGGCAGCAACTAGAAGCAGCAAATGTGATCAATGAACACTCGTCAAGCAAAGTGCTTAACACTGTTAACTAATTCTGAATTGCATTGAAATATAGGCCTGGTATGTTTGGATATTCGGGTGAGTTTCATCTCTAGACAGATTAAAGTTAGCCAGACCAAAACCTGAGACTGGATACCAGCACAAAATCCCTTTAATGATTTTCAAATCTAACGAAATTTTAAAAAAAAATAATTGTATGAATATGACATAATTGAATACTTTGTATTTTTTCATTAGTTAGGCAGAAATGTTCAGAACACACTACTTTTACCTTAGCAATCACTTCAACAAATACTAGCTTACATAGACCAAGTCAGTTTAAAGGTTTGGATGGTATTTCCATCCTAAAGCACTGTTACTGCAAACAAGATTTAATTATGTACCTGCATTTAAAAGAGGTGCTGAGAGAGTTCCTTCAATAAAAAGAACAGGAGAGAAAGGATTTAAGTGAGAAAGTTGTAACAGTTGAGACATAGCAGAGAGATCACAAAAGAAATATTTGCTATAATTGCCAAAGCTCAGAAAATGAATAAAATTTAACTCTTCAATTTGATGACCTAGAAAATAGAGAGGAGAAATAATGTGCATATGAAAAGGATTAAAGAAGAAGCCAAGAAAGGAGGCTTAGTGGGTTTAACTGGGTGGATTTAAAAATTGTTTAAAGAATGATGAGATAACAGTAAAAAGAAATTCAAACTGGCTTTACCAGGAAACAGATCTACACATTTTTCTGTGAAACTTCCCTTGTATTTTTTCAATAAAAGAAAGCTTCAGAAGAAAGTAACAGAAAATGAGCTAACTGTGAATGATCTGAAAATAGCATACATGCACATGCATACACACATTCTTTTGGCTTTTAAAGAAGAATATACAAAGAAAAGAGGGTACAATAATAACAAGGTTTTCATTACTTCTGAGGTATTGAACTTGGCTGCAAAAGAAAGAGCACTAGATGTCTAATAATTAGAGATAGAGTAGAAGCTAGCAGAGATAATGGCATGTGTTATGTAAACCAGGTAGCGTTACACACGGAGATCTTTTTACTGCTATCATAATGCCTGTCAGAATCAAAAAAGGAACTGGAAGAGGGTATTTTTCTAGAAGAGAGGGACGTAACAAAGCCTGTAATAAAAATCAGAAAGACAAATTAAATTTAAAATATCCACGGGGTTCTTGTCTAGCAAACATGAAAAAGTAAAAGTTACGTTACAAAGCAATTAGTGAAAGGAACTTCAAGCTCCTAAGAGAGATGTATATATTTACACATAAATATATATACAAGATGAATTTATTCAGGGAGTGCTTTCAGATATATCTGAAGTATATAACAAAAGAACAAAGGAAGAAGCTTGGTCAGATGGAGCTGTATTTGTTGTGTTTTTCTATTATTCACAAAGAGGTAACAACTATCCTCCTACAGCAGTTTTTAGATAAATTTCAAAACATTTTCAGAGATAGTGAACAAAGAGTATCCTTGTCAGTCACGAACAACCCACTTGCCACAAAAGGCCTGTCTTTGTTGTTGTTACATGTCTGGAGATTTCCTGATACAGGCTGTGATCACATTACCCATCGCAATAGCAGGAGGCATGTGAGGGAGCTGTACAGGGAGTGTCCAGTGCACCTGGGTCCTGAACCCTGGAGGTGGATGCATTTTTGGTGAGACATTGCTAGGAGGCAGCCTGGGGATGTCACTGCAAGTGACCCCTTTGTGCCACTCCAACAAAGCCATCTGGCTTGTGGGTCCCTTGTGTGTGAAGCTCTGCTTCAGACAATGTGAAAATGTCCATCTTTCGGCCTTCCAGAGAACAGGAGGGAAGCGCGAGATGCGATAGCACTGCCCTGCCAGGGAACCGCTAACGTGAGCAATCCAACCTTCACTGCCCGACCAGAGTGACCCAGGGACAGGACAGGAGTTTGTGGCTGCTGCTACACTGTGTTTGAGACTCCTGCTTTTTACTGTGGAAAACTTTCAACGTCTCCATTTTAAACCTGTAGATCTGAGCTTAGAGAGAAGGTATCACAATGATGCTGACACCCCATCAGTCAGAAATAGCTAACAATTCGCCCAGAGAGTTACAGAGAATGAGAAGGGGGTTGGGAAACAGTCTTGCCTTATCAATGAAACAGGCATCATAGCTTTAAAGGAGTGACCCTGAACAAAGGATCACCTGGGCTTTTACCCAATAGTCTGGGGACATCCTGTGTCAGCTCCTGTTGTGTCACCTGTCTACAGTCACTTGCTGTGTCTCTTGCCACCTGTCTGGCCACAGGTCCCATGCCCTTAATGAATGCCAGGAAACAGTGCCAGTTCACAGCCTCTTGATTCCAGCCACCGTGGAGACTCAACCACCACTGAAACACCAACTCAAGAAACCAACCATCTCAAAAGAAGAGATTGAACCTGAGGACTAATTAGCATGAGAAGCAAGAGACTCATTAAACTAGTAGAAGTTAAAATACTAATTAATAGGAGAACTTGCCAATTATTTGTTTGCCAAAATGTGTATTTAGTAGAATTGAAATGGACCACCCACGGCGATGGTGGAGTCACTGTTCCTGGAAGTGTTTAAGGAAAGACTGGATGTAGCTCTTGGTGCCATGGTCTAGTTGACATTGTGGTGTTCATTCTGTGATTTTGTAAATTGAGACTCTTGAGTGCTTGATTTGTGTTAACACTTCCACCTTGTACCCTGCACAGAATAAAAAAGCGCCTCCTATCTAAACTGGGCCTCGTGTCTGTGTTTAGCGTCCCTAAACTGGCGACAACAGCAGGTCACACCGAGGAATTCCTGCCAGCTGTGCCCTGGGCTTGTGCCAGCCGCCACCACGCCCTCCCTAAACGTGTGCCAGGACTGGCCACGGGGGAGAGCTCTGCACCAGGAACACACCGTGCTGCGAGCCGGCGCCGCGACACCAGCCCTCACCGGCACTGGGATGCGGGGACGCCATCCCGGCCCAGCAGCGGCCCGGCCGCGCCGCGCAGGCGCCCGCAGGTGCTCGCGC
>VZTR01030280.1:221150-242302 GCA_013400775.1 Chaetops frenatus
GTTTTTTTTTTTTGAAGACAAGTATAAAAAAAGCTTAAATATTTAAAAAAATTTCTTTGTGAAGTGGACAAAGCTTCTGATAATGAAGAGTAGCTTTTTCTCTGTCACAGGGATTTGGCTGAGGGCAGCCAAGACCACTGGGAGTTAGTTGCCTTCAAGATTTCTGACATGTTTCTTGGAGGCAAAATACCTTTCATGTATCTGTAGTTTACTATTCATGTCACAGATTGCTGTGAATCCAGTAAATTCAGCAATACATATTGCTGAATGCAGTAAAGAGTAGGAGAGAAATACTTATTTTATAAAAGTTTAGTCATGAAGTTCCCAAAACTAATTGCATGAAGCAATTAGAATTGCTAACAGGATGTAATAACTAACAGGACTTTTCCCTAACTGACCAGTCAGTTAACAAACTTAGTGTAATACCATGCACGTGTACTAGATAAAATTCTGCAATCCTAGAGGATTGTCTGTAGTATGGATTTTTTTTAACAAAGAGTAAGCTGTCACGTGAACACAGAGCTGAAAAATAGTACGACACTTTGATGTTTAAGTAGTCATTACCTTCCAATTCAGCGATCAAATGAAACATTAATGTCAACAAACAAAAGCTTTACAGTACAGCTTTACATATCAAACCAGTTATCCATCTAGCTTTGTTTGAAACTTTTGTGTTTGACAACATGTAAATAAAAAGCTTGAATTTGTAGAATAACCCAGAATATAGCAAAATTTGACATTTTTAGATTTTTTTGTAACAAAAAAAGTATTTGGAGCTATTTACTACTGTAGAAAGTGAAACCTTCACTTAATGTGTGCTTTTGTTTTGATTGTATTTTGAAGGCTTAAAGGATGAAACAAGAATAAACGAATGGGAAGAGGAAGATTTCTTTTGGCATATAAGGATTGTACCAATTCTGCATGAACTGGAAAAAAGTGGGTACCACTGTTCTGAAGGGATGTATTTTCTGTACTCTTTCTTGCAGGAAGCATTATGAAATAATAACAGGAATTGGGATATGTGACCTTTTATGCTTTCATATGTTCAGTGACTTCACAGTGTAAAACGGGCCTGGGCAGTCTAGGTGGCCCTGCGTGAGCACAGGGGTTGTACCAAATGACTTTCAGAGGTCTTTTCCAACCTTACCCATTCTGTGATCCTGTAAAGAAACCCAAAACTGGTTTAGAGAAGATCTCACCATGTCTGATTCAATTACCTTATTTTAGAGAACATAGCTCTGCCAGCTTAGCAGTCAGTATTGAGCTAATAATTTAAAGAATAAAGTACTGCACAGATTCACTGCTCTAACCATAGACTGTATTGAAGCTCTCAATTAATTTTAGAAAACTAAGGAAATCTTAATGGAAATTTCCATATGTGCTTAAAGTGTTAGATGTTTCAGAAAAGTATGTAATGACTCAGAATACTGAGGCAAAATTGAGTAAATTAGGTATAGCTTGAAAGATTAAACTCTGGAATATATTTTTCATTGAAAAAGTTATTCAGTTGCCTTTTGTAGGCACTATGTTTATTTGAATGGTGGGAATACAGAAAGTAGATTTTTTTCTACTAGAAGTTCTGTTTTACAGGATCTTTAGCATTGTTTGTGATAGCATGGTACAGATCAGAACACTTATTGCATAGTTTTGGAGATGTTGATGAGTATGAAACACCTGTACAGTGCTAAGTGATTCCCAGTATACGTAACTGTTTTAAAATACTCATTTCCACATCTGTCACTGCTGTATCAGTGATCAGGAAATTTGAAAACAGCCATGTAACTTCACATTTTCCTTGCTTAATGCCAGGATTGTCAAATATCAGCCACTGAGCTATGGTTTTGCATAGTGAGATGTTCTTTATTTGTAAGCAAAATAAAATTTAGAGGTAAAATCTAATAATGTTTTTCCCTTGTCATGAATGTAGCTAAGGAAAATCAGTTTTCATGCCCCTTTGCCTCAGTCTTTACTTGATTTGGTTAGTGTATTGGGGTTTTTTAGCTTTTTCAAAAGCTTGCTCATGGCTTTGTTTTTCTAATAATAGATGACATTATCTAATGATACTTTTTCACCAGTTGACCTGGTGAAGAGTTAAAACCTGAGTTTTGCTACTTCTTGAATAGTAGCACAAATTGTAACTGAATTGCATCAGTGCCTCCTGCAACTGTGTGGTACATTGGTTTCTTTAGGCTATTTACTACACAATTCTTATAAAAATGAATCCCATAATTTAAATGTTTTGAGTGGGTCTGTTGGTAATTTAATATTTTTTAATTTTGTGTGCAGTCATTTGCTTCATACTTTTTAGCTGATTCCCTGCACATGAACTTAGATCACATTTAGTTTCTCAAATATTAATAAGGAAGCCTTTTTCTTCACCTTCCTCATGCAAAAATATTTCCAGAAACCTTTGCATTCAAAAACAAATCTGAAGTTAACCTGGAGCTTATTTATTGTCTAAAATCTTTTGAATATGATGTGCTTGAGTTGTTTTTAATATGACAAAAACTAATAGAACCCCAAAGTCGCTTTTTCTAGAGGAACAAATAACTTATTTTGTTACTTTCCAGTACTCAGGAGGTTAAGCTTCAAAATATCCCATGAGATGAATGATGAATAATTTTTATTGTTGTTAATTCTGATGAAATGGAGTGTAAGACCTTTCAGTTTTGGTTCCCTGCCACTCCTGTTTCACAACTTACTGGATCAGAGCATTTAGAATCATGCTAAATTTTGTTAAATTTTCAATCATGATGGGAGTAGAAATGGAATAATCATTGCTGTTCCTTGAGTGTGATGATTGCAAATTGAGAGGTTCCGGGCGCTTCTCAGCCTGAGAAATTGGTCCTTGAATCTGCGTATAGGTTTGGCCCTCAGACATGTTTTGTGTTGTAATTTCCAGTCCATACATATTTCATCACAAATGCTTTGCCTCCTTGAATATGACTCTATTTCAGCTGTGAAGTACACACTGACTAAATGCAGAGTTTATACTGCCAGTTCAAACGGATTTACATGGGGCTTTGTGTCACCTTATGGACAAAAGCAAATGTAAGAAAATTTTTAAAAAATCTCACTTGAATTTTGAAAATAGACAAGAATTTTCCTTTTCTCTGTCAAGTAAACATGTCCATGATTCCATTGTGTTGAGATGCATTTTTTCTAATAATTTACTGTTTTATTTTTGTGTATTTTAAACATAGTCTCAGGGACTTGGGTGAGGAAGGAGATCACTTTTTTGTCAATAGGAAACCATTTCTCTCAAATATATCTTGCACCTCTACATTGAAGAGTTCTAGAAAGGTTTTACATTCACTCTTCTTTAATCCCAGCAAGGTTTGATGTATAAAGTTACGTATATGGGGAGAAAAATGCTCCTTAACTATCCCTTTTTCACATCTAATGTTTAGTGGAGTGCTTTAAACAATGTTTTCAGAGACACAGTTTTCTGGTAGACATTTGGTCAATCTGATTATTAAGCATCAAAGGTGAGTTTCATTTTAGCTGTAGGTATTATTTTGGCTCAATGATTTCTTGGCTTGAAAAAGCAGAATAAAATTATTTCTGGGGATCATGTTATCATGTGAAGACATTTATTTTGTGTCTTATTTTTGTTGTTTTGCAACCTGTTCTTTATTTTGTTCTTCTGTGTCTTTATGTATTGAGATGCTCTGGATGAAGTGGCACTGATAATTATTTTTTATTTTTCTCTCCCTTCCTGCACCCTTGAAGTAGAAGACAGTATAGAACACCTTTGTCTAGCTTGTACCAAGCTCTATCAAGCATTGGATGAAGGAAATATGCTTGGAAAAAGATTTAAAAGAAGAAATGTGCTTCTGAAGATATTATATAAACTTGTAGACATTGATTCAGATCCACTTTCCCTGAAGGTGGCAAAGATTATTCTGGCTGTAAGTGTTTTGAAATGCACTTTGGTAGAATGTGAAGCTCAAAATCATGAATTACAACTTGCATTTAATTTTTCATTTCATACTTGTAAAATGTGTCTAGACTAACCCTTTCCTAAGTACACTTTACTACTGCAGAGATAGTAGTCTCCCATCCATCTAGATCAACACTTGTAGCTTATTTTCTGCAGAGAAGTTACATCTGGGGGAAGGAAGGAGGGGCACAAAACAGGATAGTTGGTGTATGGTGGCAGGGATAGTGTGTAAGCATGGAAAAGACACAGTGTCCTAAATTGGAATACACAAACATATGTGTATGATTAAAAAACCCCAATGATTATAAAATGTACACATGGAAAGAAAGCTTAATTGTTGAATATCCTGACCTTGTTAAACACCTTTATCTGGAAGTACGAAAATGGAGGGGTGTTTTTGGAAAGTGCATGAATGTAAATAATCTTTTGCTTTAGTATTTCTGGTTAAAACTCTCAATTAAATTTTGTGCTTTAGAACTTTGTTGTTTCATGTTCTACAAAATATGTATGGACAGTCACTGATGAAAGGATGCCCACTAACATTGTGTTTTAGGCATCTGAGTATTTTGTATGTGTTGACAGTCATGTGTTCTATAAGGTAGTGTATGTTATTTTATTCAGAAGATACAGTTATATACTCAGATACCACAGAGATGTTAGGTGGTGCTTATTAAAAAGACAGGTTCCTTTACAGACATTTTTCTGTGTAATCTTTTTAAAAGCATGAACTTAGAAGAAATTGCCCTTGAAATGCAGAGGCAAGGAAGAGAGATGTCACTGTATTTTTACCACCTTTACTTTCCTTTCACAATCTCTCATTTTAAGATGGTATTTTCCGATAGCTGAGAGTAAATTTCATCATGACATGTACTGTTGTACTGGAGGTCTTTGTGGTAGGGCCATAGATGCCAAACCACTGATTTCCATACAGAATTTCTTTGTAAAGGAATTGGAGAAAAAATTCTGCAAGTTATTAATATACTACCTGTTTATACATTAAAAGTTAAAATCTGTTATTTTAAAGCCAGGACAATTTGCTGAAGAGAGTTTAAAATACCTGAGTTTCAGAGTCCTTTAGTTCTGCATACATCTTCAGTTTGTTTTAGTGTATTGTTAGGATTTCAGCTGTAATTTAATAGTTCTGTGAGAATACAAGTTTGCCATGGTGTCTGAACTTGTAGAATGTTAGGATGCATTTTCGCGTGCAGATTTTAGTTGTGATTTTATGTCTTTTAATTCCTTTGCAGATGAAAGTAGATGGAAAAAATCTTCTTAGTGTTTGCAAGCTAGCATTTAAAATTTGTAGGAATGAAAAAAATTGTTGCATCGTTCAAAATGATACATTATTGGGTATGTATTCTGTTCTTGTCTGTAAGTTAGATGTTGGAATTCAACAATTAAAGTGTTGATCTTCAAAAAACATTTTCAGAGTGAACTTAGTCTCAGACTAAAAATTGCCTGCCTAGATTAAAGTAATAGTCCAGTATTCTGTGTCTAAGTAACGATGGTGACAGGGAGTGCTGTTTGTGGGGAGCACGGGAGCCTATGTGTTCTCTGTGATCTGTTTCCCCAGCACTACTCCAGCATCCAGGACTGTTCTATTCTGTTAGGGGCATTGTATGATGCATCCCTCCCTAATCCCTTTTTAGTCTCTGTTTATATGTCTTTTGTTCATTAATTAGCCCTTTTGGATTTTCTGATTCTGTCTGCCTCTACAATGTCATAGAACAAGTTCCAGAAATTCTCTGTGTGCTGTTTTACATCTATATATTTTTCTTTATCCCCCTGCTTGTAGTTTCGCTGGGTTTGTAAGAGTTTGTATAGTCAGCTTGCCTTTCACCTTCATGATTTTTTAAAAGGCAGTCTTATCACATATCTCTGTCTTCTCCTTTGCAGAACTGAGGCATCTCAGCCTCTTAACTCTTTGAACAGATATTGTGTCATTCAGTTGATTTCATAAGTCTTTCTCTGTACCTTCTCAAACTCCAGTGGATCCTTCTTGAGATTTATGGAACAAAACTGTCTATAGAATCCAAGCTGTGTCCATACCAAATTTTATAGAAACGAAGTAATGCTGACTGTGGTGTTGGGCATCATCAGGGAGGATCTTGAGAATAATCATTGGCTTATTTATATTTTTTATAGCTGCTGCTGCACATTTGAGCTGGTGATTTTGGAGAACTGTCAGCAGTGGCTCTAAGATCTCTTTTGTGATTGTAGCAGTGTTTGTGTCATGCACACGCCCCCCGCCTTACAAATATGAGAAATAGGAAGAAAAAGAAAGTGTGCCAAGGATACTCAGTATTGATTGATATTCATTCCTTTCATTAAAACTTTAGTATAAAACTACATTTTATTAATGTAGGCCTTGATCTGGCAAGCAGTTATTGCACATGTATCGGTTAAGGCATATGTGTGTATTTGCTTAAATAGTTGAGAGTATTCATGGTCTTAAAGTTTAGTACACAATTGTTGTCAGAAATAAAGACAGGCCTTTCAAGTTGTAAGGAAAGGACCCACAGGAGACAGAACAGCTGGGTTGACTTTGGATACTGAAAAGTACAGTTTTGTAGAGATCAGCATCACACACCGCATTTGAACAAGTCGCGTTTTGATCTCATTTCCATCCTCACTCACTTTTCTTTCACTTGCTCTTCTTTCCCTGTATTTTAAAAACTAGTGAAGGAAAGAACATTGGTAGGCATTGTTTTATTTGTTTATTCACTCTTTGTGTTTTGGAACCACCTTGTCCTGGAAGAAGATGTGATCTTGGCTTGTCATCATAACTGCCCAGATCTCTGTTGTAGCCACTGGGTTATAGATTCAATTTATTTTTCCTCCTCTGTCCCTGTGAACAATTTATGTGCAGTACAGCAGCTCCAGTAGAAGAAACAAGTTAATCCTTCACCTCAGAATAGACAACTACTGTTCAAGACCCTGTTTGATACTGAGCAGGGCAGGAACCTGAAATTGATTTCTCACGTTGCCACAACCCAAGTGATTTAATTGGTGAGGGTGAGAGTTTGGACAAGAGCCTACTGTGTGTGTACTTCATTCATATACATATACACTTGGAGAGACTTTCAGCTTCAGTTGAGACAGGAAAAAAAATTAAAGTCTCTTCATTTTGATGATATAGGAAAATGTTTTTATTCAACTGGAACTGAATGGAACACAGGAAGCAGAAATAAATATCTCTTTGAATCAGTTACTAGAAACTCAAAAGCATAAAGTTGATTAGGATTACTCATTTGTTTGAAATACCCCCACTAAATTTACAATGTCTCAATTTGACTGCAAAAGATACATTTGGCTGTAAATTTTAACATTTCAGATGTCTGACAGTGGTTGCGCTAAACAAAACTTTAATGTCAATTTTACCTACATAAACAGTAAATCTAGAAAGGCTATGAACAGATTGCAAATGTGAGAGTTGAATTAGGCCCCTGTGCTTTTTAGTGCTCCATTTGAGATGCTTTAAGACATTTGATTTTAAGGAAGTAGTGGGAATTTGTACACAAAATTCCAGGCACACACAATGACTTTTGCAAGTCTTGACTGAGGATTTCAATGATTCCTGCTTATGTGTTTACAACTTACACTGGTTCTTGAAGCCTAGGAGAACAAAAGTTGGGCCCATTCTCTTATTCATCAATAATTGTTTCTTGGTTTCAGTCCAAAGATCCAATTTTTCTAGCCCACTTACTAGAAATGTTAGAGTTCAATCTGAGGGTGTTTTCGAGTTGTTAATCTGTTTAATGACTAGACTGCATCAAATAGAAATTTTGATATTAGACATTATGAATAATGATTTCCTTTTAGATTATTTGTTGCAGGTTCTGTGGAATGAAGATCTACAAACAAACAATGAAGCTCTCGTCTACTGCATGGCAGCTATAAAATTCATGTCTGGAAATGTAGAACTCCGTTATAAAATGGTCAGCAAAGGAGCTGTTGAAATGTTGCTGGAATTAATGAAGCAGATTAATAACATAAAAGAACATGACACATATTTTTCCAAGTTGGGCCACTTATTAGTCCAGGTTAGCATTTACTTTTATTTCTAAAAGTATGCGCTTCAAGGGCAAATTAAAAATTTAATTAGAAGAGATAAGCTAACCCTGTGTGCTACTGGCAGAGTTGTACCTATATTTCAATAGACTTATTTTTAAGAAGTTTAATGAAGTTGTTCAGGACCTAATTTAATTACCACAGATGTTTGTGTGTAGTCAATTTTAAAGGCTTTAGAAATTCTGAAGTTAATAGAAATATTTTTAGGAACCTAATAAACCAGTTTCTCATTACTACTTTATTGTGCTGACGGTGTTCTGGATACTGTAGTAAACAGATAAAAATGTATTTTCTATCTAAGTTCTTGAAACTGGAATAATAAATACAAACCGGTTCTGCAATACTCTGGGAGATTGCAAAAAGCTTTTTATTACAAGAATAATGGCTTTTTATTACAAGAATAATGCATTTTAAAACCATGTAGGGAAGTACAGCTGTGTTTCTTTGACAAAGTGTTTTTGAAGAACTGTAGTGTAAGGAAAAAGTATTTGCAAAAGTGAACACTTTTTGAATCTTTTCAAGGCAGCAGGCTCAAAACTGTTTTCACATACAAAGCACCTTGATAAGTGCTGGCTCTGAAAACTAGTCCTTGGCCCTAAAACTGTTTAAAACAATGTATTTTAGAAACACTGGGGGATGGGTATTGTATTTACCAAGGATTTGCCAGATAGATTCTTGGCATTTGTTTGGAAGCTATTGATGTAATGATTAGTGAATGGTTTAATTGTAAACTTTTGGGTACTTCACATGAAAATACATTGGACAGTTTTCTGAGCTAGCATTTGCACTGTTTGTCTGCTAATTATGCCATATTTCTTTAATTCTCTACTGATTTATAAGCATGGGATTTTATACTTCTTGAAATTATATGTGAAAACAGATAGCTTACATCATCACATTACTATTGGTGATTTTTTTCTGATTTTTTTAGTCTTGGTAATAAAACTAATGAATCAGTTTATTTCTAGGATTTTGACTAGCTGCCTGAACTTCCCCACAACTTTGCAGGAATGATTTCTTCCATTATTTGCCTGTGGATAAATTTAGGTTTTTTAAATCAAGGGTTTATTTTGCAAATGTGTGAAAGGAAAATGTTACATTTTATGCTTTCTTTAAAAAATCTCTCATATCTCTGCTCTTTGCAGTAGAAATGGAAGTGTAGCAAAACTGCTTTGTACCATTTGAATAGACTGGCTGTAACTAGGAAGTTCTTGAGTGTTTTTTGGAGAAGTCAGTACTGACAGCTGTCTCTTACTGAGGTTGCTCTTTCACTTGTTTGTGTTCTCTTCTATAGTAGTACAGATACTTCAGTTTTCTTCCTCTTGTGAGAAAAGTAGTGGTTCCTACTGCTATGGAATTCCTCTGTGACTCTCATATCAGTTCCTTCAACAAATCTATGTGCACTACTTCTTTCATGTGAGTTAATTGATCAGTCATCATAGACAGATGAATGAGTAGTTATGTTTTAGGGATGATTGAAGAAAGATTCTTCTGTGATCAGTGTCTTCGGGATGAAGTTTTTGTAGCATAAGGCATCTTGTAGCAATAGATCAAATAGCCAGTGATGTACATAAATGATGTCTTCAGTTATAGAAAGCAAATTATATTGGAGGAGAAAAACACTTTAAATAGTCACAGTGGTGTCTGAAGGAAGCTCTGCTATCTCTTAACCTTGGTAACTAAAGTATCCCATTTAATTGGGACCAACTCTTCATTCTTTAACTGTATAATTGCACAATCACCAGATGGCAGTGTTATACATAATCTTGCTAGATCCTTTTTGTGGGAATAAAGTCCCTATCTGATTTCTTCATTCTTCCACAACGGATTTTTTGCAGAAGTCCTACAATACCAGAATAAAAATATTTGTAGTAATTATTTTTTTCCTTAACAGAGGACATGAAACCAAGGTCATCTTTGATTAATTTTATGTCGCTTAACCTAACAGTCTGATAATATTTATACAAAATATGGTAATGCTTATTCAAAAACCGGGAGTTTTGAACAGTCACTGACAAGACTTAGTAAGTACTCCGTGTTCCTTAATTGAAAAGCACTTAAGTGTCTTCTCCTCTAGAAATAACATTTGTCAGCAGTTAAATTTTCTGTTTGGGTGAATTTGATCTTTCATATGGCAACATAAGGATTAGGGACAAAAGGGATTGCTAAAGACAATTGTTATGCATTTCTCACTGAAACATAGAGTCTGCTAGAAGTAATCACAATATCTCTAGAATTCAGCTGCTGTGTGGCTAGTTTCTATTATTTTTTAAATTGTACCTACCTTTATGTGCAAATTTTGGTTGCACATAAACTGTGTTTTGTGGATATATACTTCTATGAACTGCCGAATGCTGTTTTCTTGCACATTTAAGTGTGTATGTTACCTTGCATTGCTTTTCTTTTCCAACCTGTCTTTGTCTGAGGATGGCTCTTGCTAGAATTTACTACTTGTGGAGTTTGAATCATCTAGTTGTATCAGGCATTGAAAAATTTTACTCTCCTTTTGGAGACCTCTGTACCCTTGTCTATTGATAATTTTTTTTTCCATTATCCAATATGTAAGTCTCTGCTGCAGTGAAAGCTCTTGTCTGGGTTTGAACAACACTTTTAATATGTGGCTTATCCTTCATTTCCTTTATTGTCTCTACTGAAGCTTAGCTAGAATTCAACAAATATCATCCTAGGCTGACTGTGAACACCTTGTATGTAAGCACTGAATGGAGTCTTCTGTCTCTATTTCATGTGACAGGAATTTTTCTACCAAAACTTTTGAAAAAAGCACAGTATTTGATCACAATATGTTTTTAAAAATGTATCTCCAGTATTGTGTTGATTTTTGAAGAATCATGACTTGAGAAGTAATGTGCATCTGGAAATTTTTTTTCCAGTTGTTCAGTTAAAATAATAAAAGACTCCACGTGTCTTCTTAAAATATGAGTGGTATGAAGCAAATGGCTTCTGTAGGTTCAGGTTCTCTGTATGATGAATATAGTATAAATTGCGTTTTTAGTGCTGAAGTTAAATCCATTCACATATCACAGTATCACATTTTTCCCCTCTGTGCCTTGCATTTCCATTTTGACATGTTGCCTCTCCTGTTGCTCCATTCCAGAACATCATGGGGTCGCTGAAGATTTGTACTCTGCTGACAAATTTGTTGAAGTAGGACAGCAAATTTGAAAGCTGCTGGAGAATGGACAGAATGTGCATAGAGTCCTATGTTCAAAAGCTGAAACACAACATCTTAACCTGCTCTTTGTCAAGAGTTTTTCTTTAAAATTAGCAATTACATATCACTAGATAAGCAGTCCAATTTAGTGATAAAATGCATCATTTCCAAAGTTTTTTGTAATAAGAAACAATTCAAACAGATAGTTTTTGTGCCTTGTCAAAGTACATTCAAAACCAAATTGAAGTTAATAACTTCATTCTGAATAAGAAAAATTTGAAGAATTCCCATATTCACATGAGATTGAATGACTTCACATTCGTTTTGTAGTAAGATCTGGATTAGATCAGAATTAACTTACATGTCTTTACCTGTCTGACCTTGTCATTTGAATATTTCTGTTTCAAAATATGCAATAGCTGATTCCTTTTGTACATCTGCAAGTGTTAGATTTTTTTTACACTTTAAGCTCCTTGAAATAGAACAGTATCATCTGAAAATATTTTGGTTTCTTCAAACAGACTTGAGCACTTAAGCTTTTCATTTTTATAGCATCCAAACAGTGGATTTCTCTTGATCTTGATTAACTTTTAATTTTTAAATTGGAATAAATGTGATTTTATGTTAAAATCAATTCATTTTATTTTGCAGTTTATAGTTATCCTCAAAATGTTTATCAGTATTATCAAAATTTAAGTAAAAATTCGCAATACTAAGATTTATTGAAGAATTACGCAAAAAATTACTTTAACCATCCACAGCATTTCACCTAATTCCAGTTGGTACATGGCTGTTGGTTACATGCAGGCAAAGACCAGTACCAGTCTTTCATTTTCAAACAGTTATCCCAAATACCCCATCGTGCTGCCTACAAGTTTCCTGTTGTTATTTATTGTTTTATACACACCTTCAGAATGTTAACAGGGCATGGGCGCTGTAAATGAGACCTGATCTTTACTGAGTTTTCTCAGCAGCGTGTTGTGCTGCGAGCAGCCGCGGTCAGTAACTGTTTCCATGCTCGGTGTGCAGCTGACGGCCACCCTGCGGGTCCTGGCTGACTGCCCCCAGGCGCGGCGCCGGCTCAGCGGCGGCCCTGCCATCCCCGAGCTCTGCGCGGCGCTGGAGCAGCGCAGCAGCGACAAGGACGTCTGCATCTGGATTGTCAGGGTCTTCAGGTACGTGGGAACACAGTTCTGCCTGCAGGCAGGTCAGGTCCCTCTTCTGGCTGGAGTGACCTCGAAAGGAGGCAGGGTCAAGCACTGGGATTGGAAGATTTACAATGAACTCTTTTTTTAAAAAGCTCTGTGTAGCTTTTAAGGGTATTGCATGCTAATTGTGTCTTTATTTATACCTACAGAATTGTTTAATTGTAGCCATACAAACTTGGATTCATCATCCCTGTGAAAAATATTTTGTTGTATTGTGTCATGCTTTGATCCCACAGATTCTGATTGAGCTTTTTAAAGTACCATTTCTTATATTTTAAAGCTGCATAAAAGATAAGGTATTTATTAATCCTGGTTTAGGCCATGTTTAAAACAAAATAATGAGAGAAATTACACTAGGGACTGTGTATTGTGAAATAAAATACAGAAGAGAGAAAATATGACCAGTGTTCATTGTTTTGAGCTGTTACAGAGTGTTTGAGGAGATTAATCTCTGGGATCAGGGCTTGAGTGTGCAGATGGAAGTGCTGAAAGAATTTCAGTTTTATGAGCAGCTAGCGGCTCCTTCCCAAGTTGGGCTTTTTAGAGGGAGATCAGTATGAGTTAGTCACCAAAAGGATCATTTTGTCATCTGAATAGTTTCTCAGTCAAAAGTCTTCCAGTTACCAAGCATCAGCTTGCAATATTCAGTGCTAAATGGACTTGCGAACAGCGTAAGGATTTTGAAGAAGATGTGAAATTGGCTGTTGGTAATTTCAGGAGTATTTGAATTCTAAGCACAGTTTATGAATTATGATGAGTATTTGCCATTGCTGCTTTGTTATTGTATTGAGTCATGTTGCCTGTGGCTGCCATGTTCATTGAGATTCTGTTACAGGCTTCTCCTCCTTTTCAGCCCCTCCAAATTATTCATCACGTTCTCCTTTCTGGATGAGGTTGGGTTGTGCTTTGAACAGCAGCGGCATAAGGGGCTGGCATTCCTTCCTCCCCACGGCTAAAAGCAGGCAAATCTGCTCCTCTGCTGTTTGTGCTACCTGTAAAGCATGTGAATGGCATCCCCAACTCCGTGCCACCTTGTTCACATCTGTCTCTAGTCTTGTTCCTAAAAATGAGCTCTAGCAATGATTACACCAGTTTGAGCATATTTACTTCTTCTGAGGAGGGAGCATTTCTTTTACTTAGAAAGTGCCATGAAAAGTGGGATAATGGGTTTGTAATTAAGTGTAATTGATACTTACACTGTAATTCTGATAAGGACATTTACTTGATATAGAATTCAATATGGAGAAAAAATAATTTACCTTACTTAAAGTTTCCTACTGCTTCAATTTTTTTTCCTTAAGATTAGAACTACGTTCTCCAAGAATACAAATTAGCCATAAAATCAATTAAATTAGCTTCCTGGAAATTGCAGACACAAAAAAATATACTATGCAGTACAGAGCTCAGATTTGAATTTTGTTTTGTCTTCTAGTAATACAGAATTATTATTCTCTCAATCAACTTTAGGCAGCTTCTTTGTAGAGAATATATTCAATCTATTCAGATTATTCATTTCTGTAAGACTTCGGTAAATCTTCGTGTAACTGGTTGTAATTGAACATCAACACAGATCCTTTCTGTGTTGTTCAGAAGTAAGATGTTATCCTAGCTTGTTCTGTTATTGCATTTTTCTTGTCCAAACTGGACCAAAGCATGTCCAGTTCCCCGTTTTGGCAATGGTCAAGGTGAGCAGTGTAGGTCTGGAGCAGTTGTTAAGGAATGTGCAGAGATAAATCCTGCCTGCCAGGAGGCACGTTCTCTGTATTTGCCAGTGAGGGATGTGTTCTCTTAGATCTGTTGCTCAGTTTTACTACATGTGCACTAGGAAGGGACCCCTTATTTCCTCTTGTCTGACTTCCCACATCATCTTGAAATTCCAGTTCTCCCATTTAGCACTAAGAAGTGCTGGTGTTAGCATACTGTGCCCATATGGCAAGCAGGTTGGGAAGCTCCTTATGTTTGCTTTCTCCTGTAATTCACTGTGGCAAGGATAGACTTCTGTTGTGCTGTTATATAACTGCACATGCCTCTGCTAGAAGTCAGAGTATTGGCATTCACTTCATTTGTTGGAAAATACAGCTCTGAGAGTCAAAAGTGACTTTCTAAAAAATGTTTTGTGGAAAAAAGTCCTTTCGTTCATTAATATTTTTTTTTTTCTCTTCATAGCAAACTTTCTACCTACAGTGACTTCTGTGCAGCTTTAGCAGACTGCTCCAGATGTTACGTCTTATTTTTAGCCCTACTAAACAAATACCAGAAGCAGCAGGTCAGTTTTTCATCTCTTGATTTTTATATATTAATCCTCTGATGTGTCTGTGTATTATTGTGTATAAGCTTGTTTTCAGTGACCTACTTTTTTGCATTTACCAAATAAAAATTTTAAATGGTTGACAGCATTTTTAAGTAGTAAATAATGAAGTAATTTAGATTAAAAATTCAAAGCAATACAGAGGACAGTTGATTATCTTGTCTGTCCGTGTGTAGAAACAGTCCTTTGAGTACCTAATTTTTTTCCCAGTTTTAAGAAATATTTCTTAAAGCAAAGAGCTGTTTGAATATTTAATAGTAGGAAATTGTTGGGCTTTTCTCCTGTCTTCTTCACCTGCAAAAGAAATGTGACTTTTCTAGAGGTAAGCAGTATGAGAGCAGACAAAAGTATGTTCCTCTCTGGCATGTAAAGGGGGGTGATTTACTCAAACCCTTTGTGTGTGATTAGTCTGTCAGAGCCCCAGGAAAGCTTTGGGCCCAACCAGTATGTCAGTGTCCCATTATGGGACTCTTCACTAAGCGGTCCCACTGAATCTGAGGGCAGTTCCACTGACTTATTCAGGGTCACACAGCAGACAGAGAAACCTCTTCTTGGGTCTCCTCCTTTACCCACTGCGGGCAATGGGCAGTGCCCTTGAAGGACTTGCATTAACAGTTTGCGGAATAACACTCTTTATTAATAGAATTGTGGCAGGTTAAGATTTGAGACATACCACTAATAGTATCTAACTGCAAAAATATATTCAAAGCAATATACTAATTTAAACAGGCTCTAATCCACAATAAAAGCTGGCCTGAGACTATCATTCGGCATGTTGAGATCACATTCTTACACAGTAGGTGTCTCTGTGGGGGAGAAGACAGGTGCAGGTTGTCAACTGATCCCAGAAGTTACAATGGAGTTTTCCCCCATAACTCCCCATTCTTAACTAATTTTTATACTATTTCCTTATGTTTAGGTGGAACTTGAGTGGCTTTGGTCGTACATCTTACTCAGTGAGGGGTGGTTGTACTAGGGGGTGGATGTCTCAGGGTAGTACCCGAGATAACCTTGGGATGGAGACGTGTGTTACTCCAAGGAGAGTGATTTCATAACACTTGCTGATTCAAGGAGGACATTTTCCTTCATCTCCCTTGGTTTTCAGCTGCTGTGGAGCTTATCAACTAGAAAGTACAACTAGAAAGTTCCCTCTTCTGCAAGGGTTTCAACACAGTGCCTGGCCATGGTGTTTCCACTCCACTCCACCCTCTGTTGAGTCCTCCTTAGGTTGCATAGTGTGTGGGAGGTCAGATATGTGGACCATGTTTCATCCAAGGAGTACCACTGTATTTTTCCCTGTGACTTCCATACCATTATCTTTTTACCCTCAGTCATCTTCCCATACTCTCTAACTGCATAATATATCAAAATGTATCTCTCCTTTACCAGAGAAAACCACATATCTGGAGTACTGCCTTTGGGATGCTCATCTAGAAATAAATGTTTAGACTTTGTCAAAATGCCTCATATCATGAAGTAAAATTCTGAGGTTGCTGCCAACCTTACTAGAATTCCTAGGGTGTTGCTCTATTGTCCTGCTGTGTCATAGTGATCTTTCTTGTATTTACTGGAGCACTGGATTCTCAGAGTTTGGTGCAGGATCCCCAGTCTTACAGACTGATGCACTGGTAAAAGTGGAGTGCCCTAGGGAGGGCAAATTACTCTTTTGCCAGGTAAGTTTTAAGAAGAAAAGAATTTTTATCGAAAGTATAGATGTTCAAAGGTGGAACAAGGTTTTGAAACATAGAATATTAAATTACATTAAGATTATTCTTAAAAATAAGGAACTTTCTTGGCTGGTCCAGCCTCTAAACTAGTTTGAGATCATTTAGTTATCCTATACAATTTATCCCAGGGTTAGTAATTTTTGGAAATCTGTTCGAAGGAGGTCTTTTGTGCTGCTATCATTGAAGGGAGTAATGAACTTAACTAGATTGGCTATGCTGAACAATATTCTTTCTCCTGCCAAATACAAAAATAATTTGTTCCTTTCCTGTTTACCAGCATCCCTGTTTTCTGTAATAATACACATGGAAGAGGAACAAAGATTAAGTTGTTTCTCTTCTTCTAAATGTGTGCTGATTAATGCTCCTGTAGCATATCTAAGTATTTCTAGGTTCAAGCTGCTCTTGCGTAGTTTAGTCTTCAAGTCTTGTTTGGTAAAATACTACGTAAATACTATGTAAATAACATGAGAAATGTCAAAGACATTATATTTTCCTAGATTTATGGTTGTTCTTCCTTGTGACCATTGTATTAAAAGCTCAACAAATTATGAAACCGAGAATAAGGATCTTTAATTAAGTAACACCTTTCTCTTAAACTTAATCTGTCATTTTAAGGGTAGCTTTTCTAGGTTCCTGAGATAATAGCTTTGTATCATAATGAGTTGTAGGCTCATATCTACCTCAAATTGTTATTATTTAGTATTCAGAATTTAGCTTCTCATTTGTCTAATAAATGGTCCTAAAATATGTATTTCTTCACAGGGTTAGCATTGCATTTTGTGTTAAATTGTCAGTTGTTTTATCAAAATACAAATGAATAAAAAGGTAGCTTGTGTATTAAAAAAAATTAGCTATTACATTGTGTTGATTATATGTGCAATGTCTTCAGAATAATTATTTCTTACTGCAGTTTTGAAACAAGCATGCAGTTGTCAGTTGTCAGCTTAGTGAAGCCCTGCAGAAACAAAAAGAAGGACATAGATAATGTAATGTACCACTTTTTCTGTAGTATATAATAAACACTTGAGCTGTGAGGAGTGCAAATGTTTTTTTCCTGAGGTCTAGTTGGCACTGCTAATCTTTGTTTTAAAATGCTGACAGCTAATGAGTTACAGCATGAGTTGGTATGCGTTGAAAAGAAATGGAGTAACAGCAGTGTGAGTAAAATTGTCTGCTGCAGGAAGAAGCAAAGAGAAAGAAAAATTATTAAAGCATTATAAATCTTCAGGACTAAAAACTGATATGTGAAGAAAGGAAGTGTGTGTGTGTGTGTATGTGTGTCTTGTGTGTTTTTTTGAGTTTTCAGATTACAAATTTTGTGGGCTCAGGTTTTTCACTGGCAGTCATAGCAGCTAGAGGCATACAAGGGAAACAATAGAGGAAAACCAGCATTCAGACTTTCTCAAGGGCTATCATAACTGTGTTTAAAGATAAGTATTAAATACTGTTAAAGTAAAGATGTGAGCACTGGAAATAGGATTAATGACTTGCACCCACACCACACACTGGATTCCACAGTTGCAACCCAAATAGTCTCTGTTCTTTGCCCCACATTGCAGTTCCAGCTCTTTTCCCTTTTTTTATCAGCTCATTTTCTCTCTTGGATGAAAGAGTCAGAAGGAAAGGAAGAGTAGTGATTCAACTGCATGAGAAAGACTTTTGGGGAAATTGAGTTGGCTTGATAATACCATGTGTCATAGTCTTAGGTAGGGAATACAGAAGACTGGAAAAGCTAAATCTTCAGGGTAGGACTAGGAAAGTTAACTGTGCTTTTACACACATCTGAAGTATGTATGTGTTCATGGTTGGTTTTGGACCTTACTTGTATGGAATAACAAAAAAAAAATCCATAGTGGTTGCCACATGCTGTCAAAACTGTCAGAAGTGTTTGTGTAGGGCCTCTGTCTTGCAGGATAAGCTTTGCATGATTCTGTTTCTAGTCAGCATTGTAGACTTTTGCCTATATCAAGAAATCTGTTAGCAGGGTTTTGTTCCACTTTCCCACACCATTTTCATCTCTAAGCTTTCCAGACAAACTGCATAAAAGAGTGACTTTCTCGGGGTGTGGTTAATGTCATAAGTCACAAGCAGGCCATGCTTTTGGAACAGGGACATTGCCTAAATAGGACAGTAGCTTCTGTCAATAAGTCAGGTACTACCTGAGCTTAGGTGGTGTTTTGGGGCCCTGCCAGCTTCCATGTAATGCTTTATCAGTTAGGAGTCTATTTTCAATCCTAAGAGCACAAACACAGGGTGTGATACTAAAATTTATATAGAAGCAATCTTACACCTGTTGTATAGAAAGGTCCCCTTACACATTCGTGTAGCCTACTTTTTAAATTGGGAAGCATTTAAGAATCTGACATCACTGGATGCATTAATTGCCTATTTGGCAAAATAGTAATTACATTGGATCACATGAACAGTCTAGTCTACTCTTGATACTCGGCAGTGGTGGAGAATCAGAAGTCTAGAGAACAGTAAAAATGGAGCAGGCATGTGTGATACTTCCTGTGTATACTTACTAAACCTCTAGCTCTTTCCAGTTTGGAAACACCCTCAGCCAGCTGTGTATGAAGTAAACCTCAGTTGACTTCTTTTCTATGAAATTCTACAGTCTCTCTTCTACCCCATATAAACTTTTAACATGCTAGAGATCCATTGACAAGGAGCTGCATAGCAAATAATTCCTTTTGCTTGTTTTGAATTTGGCTTTTACTATCTTTATTTGATGCCTTCTGGTTCTTTTATTGCAGATGTGGTGAAGCCCATTGTTCATTTCACACCTCCCTTGATTTTCTAGATGTTTATCCTACCCTTTTCAAGTTATCTCTTTTCCATGCTGAAGAGTCCTTGCTTGCTTAGCCCTTTCTGATAGAGAGACTCTTCCATGCCATGGTGCATCCATGTTGCTTTCCTCAGAACATCCTGGTTCCTGTCTCTTTTTTTGAGAGGAGGAAACCAGAACACAGCACCTAAGATGTGGCCATATCATACATTTGCATGCCTGCATAAATTTACTTCCCTGTAATTCCCAATACTTTATTTGCTTTCTTGACCTGTGATCATTAACCTGTATCATTAACTCCAAGATTGCTCTATAGGTGGTTATAGTTGTCGTTTTATATATATAAGGCTGTCGTTTTATACCTGAAGACGTGTTTGCTCTGTTCTTTTCCATGCATCCTTTCAGGTTTAAATTCATGTATTTAAATTTCATCTACTATTTTGTTACCAATTGACTACAATTCTTTCTCTGCTCTTCAGTCAACCTTCATCTTTGGCAGTTTGAATAGCATAGTGAAATCAGTACATTCTTCCATGTCACTGCTGCTGCTGATTTTCTGTGTTTATGGTCAAATTGAACACAACAGATCCCAGCACAAAACCTTGGGAATTCCACTAGTCATCTTCCATCATTGCAGGATCTGGTCATTTACTCTGTTTTATATTGTCTAATCATTTATCTGTACCAAGACATTCTTCCTTACAGTATGCATGACTCCTTAGTTTCACTGGGATTCTGGTGAGTGACTGTGTTAAAAGTGTCCTGGAAAGTCACATGGGTGATATCAGATGGGTCTTTTTTATGCATGTTTAATCCCTTCAAAGAACTCAGTAGTTGTGTAAGTCAGAAATTAGAAGTCTTAAAGCTTATTGTATTTATTTGGCTGTCCACTCAGTTTTTTTGTTACAGTTTTAGGAGGTTGCATAGCGTTGTTAATAATTAAGCTATTTAATTAATTAGTTCTTGTAGAACTGTTTGATAATTATCCAGTCCTGGTGGTTGGTTACTCTTTGTTTTGTCAGTTTGTTCCTTAAAGTTGTTAGTGATTGCTTCAGTTTTGGATAGATGGCTCTGATGAACCTTCCCTGGGGAATGCTGTAGCGTTGTGATCTCCCAGTTGTTTCCAGGGTGGGCATGANTCAGAGTGCTCCTGTTTTATCCTGATCATCAATTAGTTCTGCAGATTCTGGCAAACTTCCCAGTCCTGATGCATTTGAAAAGATTTGTTATTATTTTTGCATCTTCTGCATCAGCTAGAACTTGCACTCATTTTCAGTTATAATTTACACGCTGCTTTACCTGGCTGATTTAGCAATCAGTCTGTCAGAAACAATTTATTAAATGAAGAGATGTTGCCTTGTCATCCTCTCTAAGGACATGTCCACATTTATCAGGTTTGCTGTGCCTGGATCTGCCCAGCTTCCTTCCCAAATGCACCTACCAGGTAGTGGCTCCCAAATCAGCTTTTATTGTCTTCTGTGAGCAAGCAGGCTTTTGCTTGTGAGACTTTGTCTCCCCCAAAGAAAAAAAACCTTGTTTCAGGGCTGTTGAATGTCCTTTTCGCTCTTAGGAGTGCTGCGGTGGGGAAGGTTGTCACAGGTGAGGCTTCTAACTGCAGGGAGTTTTTCCACCTTTCTGGCTTTATTGATTAGGCAAAGGCTTATGTGCATGACTGGTCTTTCTGGCTGGTATTTTGGTTGGTTTATAGAGAATTTTGTGATGAGCTCCCAGGAACCCACCATCTGTCTGTTTCAGCCAGTCATAAGTTGTGTAATGGCCAAAAGCAACCACAGGCTGTTCCCTATACACTGTAGTGCTGCACCTGTGTTTAGTTCAGGTGCATGTTTGCCTTTTAAATACTTTGAGAGTGTTATTGGTATTCTGCTCAGTGACATCACAGTCTTCTGAGATACCAAGGGGTTTTTTTATTAACGT
>VZTR01030280.1:242809-280441 GCA_013400775.1 Chaetops frenatus
GGTTATCAGTGCTGACCCAAGTGTTCTCTGTGTTTTGGTTACTGATTTTTTCCTCTGTGCCATCCCTCATTTGGGCTGAGGACATTTGTTTGTGTGACAGCACGATACATCATGTCAGAGAACTGACCCAGCTTCCAATAACTCTAAAACTGAGAAAAGGAACCCCAGTCTATTCCGAGTTATCATCTGCATTGCTTTCCTCTATAGTTTGTTGAACAGCCACACAAATGTTTCCTTGGCCACAAATACTGAGGCAGCAATGTGGGAGAGGAAAGAAACTGTGAATGGAAAGGAGATTGAGTGCTGTTTATGCCACTACTTCTGCTGAAATGCTTGTCAAGGTAACCCTGTAAAGAACTTGCATTGATAATGTGGTTCTTTTCTGCTACATTTACTAGTACATATTTTCAGTTGTACTCCTCCTCAGTGTAGCCCAACATTTTAATAGTGCCTAGGACAATTAAAGAAAGGGAATTGATCATTAAAGTAATTGTTCATTAAAGAGCAAAAAATACAAGGTTTTTCTCCAGTGTTTGGTGTATGTACTTGCATATTCATAACTGATCAATCATTCTCTCTGAGTTTGATTTTTTTTTTTATTTTTAAGAAGGAAGTAGCAATTCTAGGATAGATATTCTGACAATTCTGAGGTAATATCCCTGCTGATAAATGTGAATAAATACAGAAGGTCACTCTTCCCCTACAGAATGATTTCTGACAGTGTGCTGAGCTGAAAAACGTATGTGCGTCCTCCTAAAGATTTAGTTGTGATTTTTTTTCTTTTTTTCTTTTTTTTTGTCTGAAAGAAAAAGCAAAAATGTTAAGAAAAGTGCAGAATGTGTGATCTGTACGCTGAGTATAAAATGATCAGTAATGCAGTGTTCGAAGTTTGTAAATGAACCAGTCTTCATTGGCATATATGATACAGAAACCTACTGTTCTGGTGTATCAAAAGATACAAGTGAATGTATGTAATTACTAGATAGGTAAACAATAGAATATCAAATAATAATAATAAGATATTACTGCTTGGTGAGACACTGTTATTAAAATATGTTATTATAGTTCTTGATTTAATTCCTCTAATCAATGCTGAAAGCTTGGGAAGACCTCTAAAAAAAGCTAAAAGAATTATTAGAGTTAAAATGCCCCAAGGAAATTAATTTATCCATGACAAAGGTCAGCCCATTAACAAGCTGCTTATTAATAGAATCTGCACAAGGAAGACGTTTCTGTTAGTAGACCAGTCTAGAAAAAGAAAAGCTAATAAGAAATAGGGGCTAAAGCTGTACAAATTTAAAATAGTAATAATAAAGATTTTAACCAGATAGACCAGCAGTCAGTGGAACAATACCATGGAGGATATGATTTTCAGCTTTTTTTTTTCAATTAATTTAATTTCTGAAATACTGTTTTTTAGAGAGCCTACACAGCTTTTGATCAAATATTGTTCTCATGACAGTGTGTTTGCTTTTCTTCTTTACTTTTCCCAGGTCTCCAGGTGTCCACAAACAAACCTAAGCACAAGTTCTTGATTGCTGAAATCCACTAAGTGCAAATGAACCCTTTTCTGAAAAGTTTAGCTGAACAGATCAGATTTTGGGGATGTAGAAATTGTTGGGTAGGGTCCTATGGTGTGGATACGCAGAAGTATAATAACATTTTACTAATGGTCTCTACTTCTTCCCAAATGCATCAATATTTGGGGGGGAAAGGAGGTTGTCTTCACTGAGAAAGTACTCCCTGCTGTCACTGTGGGAAAACTTGTCCTCTCTGCTCCTTATTTCACGTTCCTCAGTCAAGAGGTTCTCTATTGGGTTTTGATACTTCAGGGTGTTCTAAACCACTGCCCTCTCCCCCATTTTTTATTCTTTAAATTGAGTTTCATATTGTGACAGCTATCATTTCTGGGTTTGAATAGAAATTTTCCCAGCTAGAATGTTACTTCAAGATGAATCTTTACTGTATGTGGAAGAGATTAGCTCTGAGTTAGTATAACTACAGTAATTTTGCCTATAAGTAGACTATCAGCCCCTGCAAAGAAAACTCCCAAATTTTCTTTCCAAGGTGTATAATAAAGCAGAAATACAAATTTGGAAGTGAAGTGTAAATTAGATTTGAATGAGAAGCAGGGCAGGTGGTAGAATTTTGACTAACTCCACTGAAATTTGTGTAACATGGAAAGCAGATTTCATTTACAGCTGATGATTCAATAGGAACTCAGCCGCTGGCATCTGACCTTTAGTTTTGTGCTTTCGCCCCCATTCTGAGGACCCAGACACCAAATAAATTAACAGCAGGTACTTGGCCAGCATTCACAGGTTCTAGATTGGACAGTTCTTCCTTATTGATGTTAGTTTAGTTAGAAACTACTGACCTAATTTGCTTTCCTTCCGTACTGATAAGTAAGCCTGTACTGTCTGTACCTGTGCTCGTCATGCTTACACTGAAGGGCAGGTGTGCTTTAATTGCCAAGATAAACTGTTGTCAGGTTCTGTGACTCAGCAGGTACACGGGGTACCTTTGCTACTAGGGCAATGTAAGGAAGAGAGTTTTAGAAGTAGATAAGCAAAGAAATCTTTTGTATCCATGATGATCAAATGGTTTTTTAGTTGCCAGAAGAGTAAGAGTTAAATGCTGGTGGAGTATGTGGTGCCATTACCACCTCAAAACCCAAAATATCAGTTTCTTCACAGATAGGAAGCAAAGAAAAAGATCTTCTCAAGCTTTTCTTGATTTGTTTGTTCAAACTTATTTGTGTAAGTGAAGCTGTGTGCTCTTGTGTATAGCCTTCGACTCAGGTTTGAATACACTCTGTGTTCATCACGTCTTACATGAATGCCTTACTATAAAAAGATTAAATAACTGAGAATAATTCCTATCTTTAATCTACTCTCTCTGTAGTGCAGTACATGTTTAAACTTCCATATTATATAAATTGATCTGATAAATGTAAATGTGAAAGAATGACTGAAATTCCATATGCAGTTAATACTCCAAACATGTGAAAATGCACAGTAATCTCATTTATTATATTGATTTTTTACTATGTACAGAAAGGCCTATGAGCCTTGCACACGTTTAGTCTTGCAAGCAGTTTCAATATATCATGTAGCTTTGCATGTATTTTTTTACACAGCCATTCTAAGATGGTGTTTCTTACTCTTGCAGTCCATACCCATGAACATTTAAAGAAATACATCCAAAAATAATACAAACCCTTGAGCACTGTACTATTCAGGAGAAGTTGTACAGCTGTCCTCTTTGACTTTGCTAGTTAAATTTTCACTGGAAGATAATGAAACTTCGGTACTATTCTATCAAAGCCGGATGTGCTTAGCTAAAAAAGAAGTATTTTATAAGTTTGTTTTTCTGGGCTGTAGGTGGAAAGCACAGCTGAGATCACACTTCTCAAAATATCAGTTGATTGCTGTGCGGTACCTGTTTGTCTCTTTCCTGATTGGGTAGAGCTGTTGCTGGGCTGATACCATTTTGACCAAAATTAGAAAGTCAATATAAACGAGTCGAACTAGACTGCCTGCTTTTTTCAGTTCTCTCTTCTGATTCATCAGTTGTTTGTTTCAAATTTTTTTACAGCCTTTGTGAGTTGGGTGTTGTGCCAGCAAAGGTGAAAGCTCTTAGTGGTTAGTCAGTAAGAATATTCATTAAAAATTGTCTTGATGACATTTAGATCCTAACAAAAATATGAAGCCTAGTTAAAAAAAAAGTGGAAGTGGGTTCTACAGAGTGATATTATTAAATACATGGATGTGAAAACCATTTCCTCACTTAGGAGACTGCTGCTTCTCTTGTTCAGGCATAGCACTCACCTTCCTGAGAGGATGTTATTGCCAGTGTCTTGTGGCAGAGGCTTAAGACCTGAAACTTAGTGATGAAGGCATGAGTCAAAGGAGGAGTTGCTGCCTAAACCTCTTTTTTCCTTCAGTATTAACCTGTATACTTGAACAAGTTAGACTTTGCCTGGTTAACTTATGTTACTGATACCAGGGAGCGTTAGAATATGTGTAAATATAATTACGATATTTGAAGGAAACCAGCATATGAATTGTTTAGCAAAATTCTAGGTTAGTGCAAGTACAGCAGATTAGCAGTTAAGGGGGTAGATGGTTCTCATGTACCTGAAGAAATGCTGTTACTTTACCTGCACTGTTACGATAAAGCTACAGACTTTTTAAAAAATGAATAGATTTTGATGCAAATGACAGAAGGAATGTTTTAAGTAGTTTAAACTTGAGTTACTTTAGACTTTCAGAATTTTTTTTTTCCTTGTCACATACTGGTAGGTAAGAAAAAGATGGGGATATTATTGAATGCCATTCAGTTAGGATCAACTAGTCTTGCCACAAAAAGGCTGTATCTCAGTATGTACAAAATGAAGGTCAGGCTAGAAAGTGCTTTAGGAGAGCAACTTGGTTCAATCATGAGATCTCAAGATACCTTACAAAAATAGAAAGTAGGTTCCATTCAGCAACGATAAAAATAAAAGGGTAGGAAGAGCATATGAAAATCGGAAAATAACTCCCAACAGAGCACAATGTGAGGTGCAACTACATAGGGACATAAAAAGAAACAAAATTTTTTATAGTGCAGTAAGAAGACAACAAGGAAATAATTGCTCTGGTGTTCAGAAGAAGGTGAGCATTAATGACAGATACCACTGTGAATCGTGAGGTGTGAAATGCCTTTTTTTTTTTGCTTCTTTTTCTGAAAGAGTTATGTATGACCAAATGAATAATCTCTACTTCAGCATGGATTCTTTTATCACTAAAAAGCAAGCTGAAGCATATTTAATGTCCTCAAACCAGCTGATGAAATTTACCTTTTGGTGTTTACAGGACAGGAGGGAGATCCCAATCTGGGATTCTTGAAAAGTTACAAAGAATTGCAAGGTTGTAGGGTACCTGTTCTTAAAAGGAGAAAGAGGAGGAACTGGGGAATGACAGACCAGTCAATTCAGATTACATATTTCTGGTAAAAAATCTGGAATAAATATGTGTAAGCAATTGGAGTGAACAACAAAATGAATAAAATTTAATTTGGGTTTTACAGTAGCAAATCAAGGGGAAGGAGTTAAACCTCTACAGTGGTTACCAGGCCTAGAAAAGGATAGGTTGTGGTCTCTGCTTATCACAGCTGACACTTGCTTACTTGGAAGATTAGTAAATTCTGGCCCGTATGATTATTCTAGTTATATAAAGTGTGTTTTTAAGACGTTTTAAGATTACTGTGAGCTTGATAAAAATAGATGACCTGTACTAAGTATATCCTATTAGTAATTACTCCAGTGCTATACTAGTTCTGTCAGATGTTATTGATTTCTTCTGTAAATCGGGTTATGAAAATTTGTAGCATAAAAAATTATTTCTAGTTGCTGTATTTGGCATTCCTTTAGTTGTTCTGGATATGCTGTTATCTGAATTGGGAAGCAAATGAAGGATTATCCTCTTTTTAAGCAGCTACCACCTTGTGATGTTTTCCATGTAACATGATTTGTTTATTTATTTTGTCGCAGGATTTGGTTGTCCGTATCATCTTCATTCTTGGTAATTTAACAGCAAAGAATGACCAGTCCCGGGAGCAATTTTTTAAAAAAGAAGAAAGTATTAACACCTTGACATCATTATTCCAAACCTACTATGAACTTGATTTGAATGCACCAACATGGCACCATGATAGAAAAGGAAAAGGAAGAAAATACCTCAAGTATCCTTCAGAAGCGGAAGATATTCTGATAAAACTGATAAGAGTGCTGGCCAACCTCTCCATTCACCCCAGCGTAGGAGCAGCTCTGGCAGCTGCCCATCCTGTTGTAGGATTACTTGTTACAGTACTAGGTAATAAAATTTATGTTGTGTTTGTTATCTTCATTCAGCCTGTAAGGAGAGTTTAGAACTTTCCATTGCCAAAAAAAACCCCACAGTCAATTGGCTGATATTCATAAACTGTTTTATGTAGAAGGCTTGCTTGAGACAGAAGAAGCATTGTTACTTTGGTACTGACTTTTCAGTATCTGGGGAAAGATGTAGAAGTCTTTAATTCAGTGATCAGATTTGTAGATAGGATCATTAAAGATAAGAAAACAAATTTTATTTTAAACACATCTCACTGAGAGTTAATTTAAAAGGAAAGTTAGTTCTTATCAGGTGCTCTATAGATGTATTTGGTGGTGGGTTGTTTTTTTTAAGGTTTGCATTTTTTGTGACTGTTTTGGATTAAGTATTCTTTCTGTTCTCTGCACCCATATATTTCAGCCTCTTCAAAGAGTTTTCTCTTACTTTTTTCATCTGTTTCAGTCTTCCAACCTTTTATGTCTTTCGGATTGAAGAGAGTGTCTCCCTCCAAATGGAGGACTAGGACTGCAGTTCCTTTACCACTTACTGATCCCCTTGTAAATCTAATTACAGTCCAGGGCTGGTCTGTTCTCCCCATAACAGAGTTTAGCTGTGACAAGATACATCTTAAACAGCTCAGTATATTTTACTGTGTCATTAAATATTATGTTAAGATAGTCAACCTGAGTGTACACTGTCTTACCAGTCATGGGGGATGAGACAAGTCAGACTCACAACTTGGTTCTGTCTCACGTAAGTGCTTTTGACCTTCAAAGCTTCTCTCTGCCACCCTCCCCTCTTCTTGAGCACTCTATCACTCAGTTTACTACAAAATGTTCTGTCTCCCTGTGAACTTAACCCGTCTTTTATTTCCTTCACTCTTGGCTTCTGAGGCCAAAGACCTCAGACAAATAAGTCGTTCAGACTTTTACATGGGTTAACATTCTGTCAGGAACTCCAAGAGGAAAATCTTTCAAATATTGTTGGAGGGTTTTTTTCCATTTTTTTTCCTAGATACCTGACAGTTCAGTATAGTAGTCCTTGGCATTTCTCCATGCCTATCACACAGCCCTGTTTTTCTGCATGTGGACTCTCCTCAGTGCCATCTTAAAACAGCAAACAGGATTTGTAAAATGTCTTAACTAAATTTTAAGCTGTGTTGCCTGGGTCAAAATGATTTCTGTAAATTAATAATGGGAAAGAGTGGTTTTGTATTGCCATTTTTGGATCAAGTGTTCCTTTTAGCTTCTGCCATGTCACTAAACAACAGAAGGTTTGACTGTAGTAGCAGCTGTGTAAACTATTACTCGGTTGCTTCTGGGATCTAATGCACTGCAAAATCAGACGTGTGTGTTTATCTACATATGCATATATTTTGGGGTTTTTTTACTCTCAGAATACAAGTCAGTTGATGCCTGTGAAGAGTTGGTCATCAATGCTGCAACAACAATCAACAATTTGTCCTACTACCAAGTGAAGAATTCTGCAGTTCAAGACAAGAAGCTACACATTGCTGAAAGTAAGGACTTTTAAACTAGTACTTTTTGTATAGCTTTTAGAAAGCAGAAACATTTTAACACAACAGAAAGTAAAGACACTGATAATGTTTCATGGTGTTATATTGCAGGACTATAAAGTTCATAGGGCTAAACTCTTTCAATACTGATTTCCCATTTTTTTGGAAAATAACACTATGACTTATATGAAAATAGTTTGGTTGTTCACAAAACCCCTTATTTTCCCTCTGTAAAGGAATTTGCTGTATTATTTTCTGTTCAGGAGTTTTTGCTAGATTTGTTCAAAATCCGTATACTTGAGCCAAAACAATCGTGTTGCTTTTTCCTTCTAGTCACAGTATTATGGCAAGAGGGTTTTTTGCTTCTTGTTACTTTCTATCCCTGCAAAATTTGATTTATATCTTATTTCTGGCTTGTAAATCCACTGGCAATGTTGTTGTACTGAGTGATTCTCTCCCCTCTGACATTATGGACAACAATCAGTTATGTGTAGGAACTGCACTGACTTGTGGGACTACTGTGTTCATGTTGTACAAAAGGTAGAGAGGCTGTGTCTTGCACATCTCTTCGTCTAAATAGGCAAGACATTGGAGAGAGACAGAACCTGAAGTTCGCACAACAGGTAGAATGAGGAATAGGAAAAATTATCTTGGCTGTCAGCCCAGTTCCCACACTGGTAGGCATCATATTCTCTGTAGGTAACAGCTCTGCTCTTCTGTCACAACTCATTTTATTACCTATAAGCTAGCTGCCTCTTGTTGCTGGTTGGAAAAGTGTGGAAACAAATTACTTCTGTCCTGTTTGTTGGCACGTGGAACTAGTCCCGTGACCTTCCTAAACTGAGGAAGGAGGAAACTTTTTGATGGGAGACCAGCAGACTTTCTGCTCCCACAGACATTTTGAGAATACTTGCTGTTTGATATAGGTGGTGGACAAAATCCCTTCAGATGTCTCTTTAAGACAAGTTCAAGATGTGTTCAGTATTTCAACATCCAGAGCCAGAAGTAATGGGAATGAAGCCAACCTCCCGTCCATATTTTTTTCTCTCTTCTGTTGTATGAAGGGTTAAGGGTTGACTGAGTCCTCTGTATGGTGGATTTCAGTGCTTTGCTGTGTACTCACAGAAAACTGATAAATTTAACTTCTGTAACATCACTCCTCTGCCATGCACCAAAATCCTCCGTGATGGTAGCTCTTCCTAGGAAGTGCTGAAGGTCTCATTCCTGCTCCTGAAGTACACACTGATCATATGTAAAACTACTAAGCAGGAAAGCAGCAAGGAAGTGAGCGCTTCAGATTGGGACAATGTTAAGTAGCTGCTCAGAGAAAATGTGTTTGCTTGTTAGAGCAGCACTGAGAGAAAACAGAGCTAATGTCAGAAAATAATTTGAGGTTTAGGAGACATCCCACCATAAGACCATCTGTTTAGGAGCTAAACCAATTCTCTTATATATTACAACATTTTTCTATTATGTCTTCCTTGACTTTCACATGAGCCCACTCAAAACTGCATAGCAAAACTGGCTCCATTATTACAACTGTGCTTAGACTGTCTCCATAAATCATTTGTTCCTTTACATTTAGTCCCATATTGGAGCTCTTTGTTTTATCTTCAAAGCCCTACACAATTTCATTCTTGTTCTGCCATCAGCTCACCCCTCTGCTGCCACCAGACAGACAGACAACTGCTCCCTTTTATTACATTTATCGCTGTTGCTGTTTGCATTCTGATACTCACTGATAAAAAACTAACCCTGTATTTGTGATTTACAAGTAATTCCTTTGATTTAATTTCTCTGCAAACCAATAGTGCTTTCAAAGCTGTTAATGAGTGACAATATGGATGCAGTTGTGGAGGCTGTCAGAGTCTTTGGCAATCTTTCCCAGCATCATGAGATCCGTGACTTCATCATGCAGAAAAAGAGTGAGTTACTTTTGCATTTGTAGGAGTTCTATTTTTAAATGTCCACAGTTCTAAAAAGAAAAGATTGTTAATAAGCTGTCACAGTTAAAGGGTAGAAGCAATCTTCCCTGATGTTTTGCAAATTAGGGAAACATTAGAATCCAATAATAGTCATTGTAAACGCCATTTTATTTCAGTTCCACTAAAATGGTAATATTGGAGGAAAAATATGCCATGGTACTTTCACAAAGGTAAATACTACAAAAAACTCTGTTTTTCCTTAAGTTTCAAATTTGAAATTTCCCTTTACTCATATAGCTTTTCAAATCCTGCAGGTTAGTAGTGATATGATATAAAATGAAAATCCAGCTAAATTCTCATTTAAGGTCATAATCTCAGATTTTTGATTCCCATATTTGACAGCTTGTTAGTACTTTGTAACATGCAGTTAGGATGTTTGACTGCCTCAGCAAAGACCTCCTATTTGCCTCGGGGTGGAGTAGGATACAAGTCTTCTCAAGTCCTTTTGTTTTGGGTGTCTAAAGAGCTTTGGGAAAAATGGCAACTCTTTGCTATCCACAGAAGGTGTGTCATTGCCTTAGACACCAGTTCACTGTATTTTTATTTTTTTTTTGTCTGCCTATTGGTGCTGAAAGTGAGGTGATCATGTCACAATATGCAACCCTTTATTCCAAGGGTGGCACATCACCGTGTTTGGAGGAGGAGGGAGAAGTGACCCTTAGTAGCTGGTTCCTGGTAAACAGTCTCAGTCAAAGGACTAAATTTTCCAGCTGGGAGAGACTGTGGTGTTGGTGTGCCAAGCTCAGGAATTGCCGAGAAGCTTCCTCTGAGTGAGGCCAGCCCAGCTCCCTGGCTGGGGTTGGCTCCACAGCTGTGGAGTCATTGCCAGCAGGTGCTGCTGGATGGTGCATGTCCGTGCCTGGCTCCCTTGGGAGCCCCAGGCTGCTGCACCTCCAGCTGGACTTGGTGCAGTCTGGGGCAACCCTGCACTCACAGGGGAAAGAACGTCCCCCTCTGAGTGCCAGATGCCAAATCCTTGCAGGTTGTGCCAACTCTGGGATTAAAAGAGGGGGTGATACTTTCAAGAAATAAGTATCTTTGCATATGTTCAAGAAATAGCTGCATTTCAGTTTGGTCAACTTAGCCTCTTCTGATGGGATTTTCACATGTCTTTGGTGTATTTTTATTACTAGAATTTCTGGTTTGTTGTTTTGAAGGAAACTGGTGTTCAGCATGATGTTACTCTGTCATGTACCTCCTCTACAAATGTCACAAATATGCTACAAGGGTGAATTTTTGGATAGGGTATCCTGCATTTGACTGCTTTCTAATAAGTATGTTGTAATGCCCCCTGTATGGTAAATCCATCTTCTTAGTAATATTGTTTCCTTCTTTACAATCCAGTATACAAGTTCGTGATTGCTTTGCTCGATTCCAAGAACCGAGGGGTCTGTTTTCCTGCCTGTGGAGTTCTGCTCAATCTCACAGTAGATGAGAACAAACGAGCTTTTCTGATGGAAGAAGGAGGAATTCAAAAGTAAGTTCCTGATCGTGCTTGAGAAAAAGCAATTTTGAGTAGTTTGGCCAAAAAGTTTCAATTGGATTCTCTTTTACTGGGGCCAGTAGCTTGTAATAAAGATACCAGTATAGTAGATACTTGGCATCTGAAGTTCTTTGAGAAAAGCCTTTCATATGAGCCAAACCCCACAGAATAACCCCCAAAGACCCTCCATGATGTACACAGCAGAGTACCATAGAAGAAAGCACATAAGGCATGGCTTTGCAGCAGCTGCTTGTGCTGAGCTTAACTGGATCCTAGGTGGGCCTGGTGCAAGTGTGAAGATACTTCAGGAACTGATACCCCACGTGGTCCCTTGCAATTTTTGGAAGCACTTGTTACTGTAGGGAGAACTACCTGATGTAGCCATACTTGCTCCCAAGTGTCCTCTCTCTGGGAGTTCAGGTTTAAGGCACTACCATTGTAAGGGATAGTAGACCTTGAGAAACCACTGTGGATGCAACAATTGTGGCTTTGATGTTCAGATAATAGCGGATCTAGCTTAATTGGAGCAACATGAAAGATCATGTTCCTGTGCTTGTAAAGCAGTTGGTACAGCCCACAGTTATGAAACAATATGCCTCACTTTGAAATGCTTTCCTGTTCATACATCATATAATTACTTTTTTATACACTGTAAACAATGCATAGTCTTCTTGTCCTTCCTTCCCATGTTCTACTTAAGTTACAATATACAGCTGGAAAAGGAGAATAAAAATAAGTTGCTGGGAAATAGAATAATAAATGTGAGAAATTTCTATTATATAGAATATTCTGTAGCCTACAGAATCGTATAAATTAAGAATTTTCTATGCTGTGTCTGAAAATTTGTGAGGGAAAGAACAAAAAGCGGTAACAGCATGGAATGAATCTAGAGAATTTGGAAGTGATTGTTAAGGAGATCATCCTGACTGTGCCAAACCAGCTCTATGGATTTTTGGAATTGAGGTTAGTGTACCAATATATAGTGGCCCTAGGAAAATAGGGAATTAGTTTTATCATAGAGTTAAACTTAAAGAAAATTAGGGCAAATTCTTTTGGCTTTTCATTAGATGCCTCCTGTTGTTCCATAATGACTGCCTTCAGAGAGGAGACAAAAAAAGCAAACCTCTTTTTTGGTGGTCTTCAATGACTATTATTTTTTTTAACTACTATACCTGAATATAGTAGTTATCCTTTACTAATCATCAGATTATAAATCTCTCTGTGAAGTGGAGAAGTGAGGGAAGGAGGGGGTCTAAAGGTTGAAGAAGAGAACAGCAGAAGGATTACTATTGGAGAGGTCACCAGGGACAGCCGGTGGAAAACGTTTACTCCTGCAGCCCCAGGACCTGGGAGCAGTGCAGTTTGGGTAGCTTCTGTGTGTAAGCTGGTGCAGGCAGAAAAGTTACAGCTTTGTTTCAGGGACTTGTTTAGGATCCAGCCTGCATTTGGTGTCTGCAAAAAGGGACATGGGGAGAAAGGTCTGGAACTTAATGGTCCTTAATAAAACAGGCATTTCTGAGAGGAGTCCCTTGGCAGTACAGGCTGAGGAAATACAAGAATGGGTGAGATCTGCAAAATTGTGAGACTTCACTGAATGTGAAAGGTGATTCTTTGATCATGGAAGTATTACTTTGGATTTGTGTTTTTGGTCAGATCACCTGATGGGTAGTAAGATGGATATTCTGCATTCCTACCACCTCTTCCAGATGAATCACTGGTGCCTGATACAGTTCAGCTTGGATTGCAATCTCTGCTTTAGTGGTAGGCACAGATTTGGGACAGTCACAGATTGTAATGAAATTTGATGGAATTTTAGTGTCTTTAAAATAGCTACATTTGCTAAGTATGTGAGTGAAATTGGTCAGTTGAATTAGAAGGTTACAGGGGATGGGCAGCTGCAGGCAGGCACACACACATATGTGTAGACAAAAGGCTTGTTCACATCTTTGAGGAACTACACTAAATGAAAAGGGCGAAGTTACTGAGGACGAAAGTACCATCTGAAGTTTATTAATGTAGAATTTTCCTGCAAACTTCCATGGAGCTTGCTTACATTTCTAGACTTGCCGCATACTGAAGAGCTCAGGAGAAAATTCCACAGAACAAACCACTGGTTTTGCTTGGTACTGACAGGTTGGTTGACTGCTTACAAGACTTTGGGCCGGTGGACTGGCAGCTCTCGTGTTTGATCTGCAAAACCCTGTGGAACTACAGCGAGAAGATCACGAGCGCGGCCTCCTGCTTCGGAGGAGACACCAACACGCTGCTGGTGCTGCTCACAGCTCTTCTAGGTGAGACTCGTAGTCATTTCCTCAATAAAAGAAATGGAAGGAGCAAAATCAAAGCAGGATTAGTTTGGGTGGGAAGTCTGTCCTACAGCTTTCAGTGGCTGGCCAGCTGGGCAGCACACACTGGGCCCCCTGGGGATCGTGGCGTTTCTGGGCTGCAGTGGGCTGACCTTGCTGCCTGGTCACCCTTCTTTTCTCTCCGTGGTCTCCTTGGGGCAAGGACAACATCCTGACAATTTCTCATCTGCTCCCTAAAGCCAGGAAGGGTGTGCTCATTGCTCCACAAAGGCTGAAAGGTGAATGTTAGGACCCTGATTTGCTTACCCAGTGGGATCTTTTCATCTGGATATTTACTTTTGCTTCAAATTTTACAGAGTTTAGTGGCTGTGTCATAGTCTTATAGTCAGTATGTGTAACTTTCCTCCTTTATTTTTTGAGCACTGCTCTGCTTATGATTTTATTTTGGGTAGGTCACTTGCAATTATCTTAAAAAATCTTTAAAATAAGAAATTAAGTTGAAGGAAATTATGTTTGATATGGTTTTAATTAGAAATTGATTAAAGATGTATACTTACTGTCAGACCCAGACAGAACATGAAATCTTGTGGTCTCTTTTGTTGTAGACAATTGGAAAAGTGGGTGGATTTGTGAGGATTTTTTTTCCAGTTAGAGCAGAATTATTGATATTTGCTGCTCTAATAGTTCCTTGTGTTCATTCCTTGCTATGGTGGACCATATCTTAATGTGTGCAGTAATTCCATCTATTTATCCAAAAATAGCAGTGTTTCATGTTATTACTGCACTTTTTAACATTCTGCAAGAGACCTGCAAACTTTACAGCCACAATCGTGCTTGAATTTTCTGGCATGCAGCAAGGGCTATACATCTTTATTTCAGAAAATACATGCTTAATTTTGCCTCTGCATCTAACACTGCTTATTGAAGCAGTTGATTTGACTGCAGAGTCTAGGCTGGATAGCAGTTGTAACTCTTACTGAATAGTATAATTTTCATGAACTGGAAGTTCATGTACAATTGCAATTGCAGTTACAGTTGTGATTGTAATGGAGCTGTAAAGGTAATTAATTAGGAATAGGTTAGAATTAAATCAGAATGCCAGTCATTCTTCACACTGTAGTCACAAGAGGAGCTGAAAAAGCAGATCTTATTCATTGGATCTGGTTCCTCTGTGTGCAGAGAGCCAACAAATCTTAGTAATAGCAGCTGGTTAATATTGTCCTACATCTTCCTCCTCCCATTGTGTCCAGTAACAGCCTTGAACCGTCATTGCTCTGATTCTATCATTCAGGAAGCAGGAGGCAACTGCTGACAGCCAGTGAACTGAACTTGAGCGTCAGCACACGCTCAGGAAGCGGAAAAAGTGGAGCATGGCACAGCAGACACCTCGCTTCACCTGCTGTGCTTGGTCTCCTCCCCTTTATTTTTCCCTCCCCTATCTGGCACAAGATGACAAAAGATACGAGGAAGCCAAAAGGGAATGGAAATGGCCTGAAAAGATGTGCCCAAGAGAAAGGCTGGACAAAAGGCAGTATCTGTTTTTCTTCTTCCCTGCCTGATCCCAGCAGCCTGGGATGCAGCAGCCCTGCTTTCCAATGGCACTTATCATTCACCTTCTTTCAGCTGCTCTCGAGTTTCAGGTCACTCTGCTGGCTCAGAGCTTCTGGAGGCTGCTGTTCCCAGGCTCCTGGCAGCAGCTTTGCCTTGGCCCAGGCCCTCACAAGCAGCGATGGAGATGAGCTTCTGTCTTGGGAACATTCTTCTGTTTGGTCTTTCAGTGAAATCTCTTTTCTCCTTCTCTCTCCAGACTTTTTCTTGTGCTTTTACCTCCACTATCAATTCAAGGAGGTTATTTTGGAATCTCAGTCTATGTGGACTCTTACATGACATGACAGAGCTTCCAGGGCTCCCAGCCCCATCTTGCTGGTGTTTCAAGGAGGGACAGCCCTTGCACACTGCAGGAGTCTGCAGGAGTCTGCACTCCAGTCTCCGGTTTCCCCCACAGTATGCAGGTCCAGTGTGTTTGCCTTTTTCCTGGGCTTGCAGCCAGCACATATGCTCTTTGGCCAGGACCCAATATTGCTGGTTTTTGAGGAGAGTCGTGGGAAAATTAAATTATCTGAGGATGCACAGCTTGCATGCGGAACACTGATCCTCGCTGGTCCACAGCGTTACTCACGTTCTGCTTTGGGAAATTTACTTTTTCAGTTCAACACTTCAGCTTTGAACTGCTTCTGACCCTTGTTCTTGCAGGCTGGAATTCTTGACCTCAGTGATTCCATAAATATTCGGTTGACTTCTGGGGAGCACAGCTGTCTAATAAAAGGGAGAAATGTCTGTCGCTCCGTGTTAGAACAGGTAGAAAAAATCAGGAGTAGGCAAAGCAGTTCTTGAAAACAAACCCCATAATCCCTTATTTTGCACTTCAAGGTCTCTGGCTTCTCTGCTGCTGAGATTGATTTCAGGTATGTTGGGTTACTGTGCCATTGATAGGACAAGAGCTAATAGGCACAGGTTGCAATAAGACAAAATTCCTATTAAACGTTAGGAAAAGAGATTTCCATTGTGGCGAGGGTTAAAGCACTGGAACAGGCTGCTGACCTAAAAGGTGTTCAGTATACAACAGTACATGGACCAGAGCAAACTGATACATGGTGACTGCTCCAGAGGGTTTTTCAAACTTAAATAATCCTATGACATCTTCAAATACAGATTTGATGTCTGAGGCTGGATTTTATCTCTGATTATGGATTTTCTTCCTGCAGAGATATGACATCCTTCGTGAAAGAATGGGTGCTCTTTTCTTTATTACAGAAGGACTCTAAATGACATCTTGTTATGCAGAACCTCTTTTGGAATCTCACAATCAGCTTCTCTTTAATTTTGGTAGTTACAGTGTAGTGGCACAGGAGCCAAGTACAGTTTGCAGTTGCTGGTAACTGCATATGAGCTGGAGCCCATCTCCACACACGGGAATGTTGTTTCCTCCTTCATACCTGTCTCAGCTCAAGCCATCTGCTCTGCACAGGCACCTTGGCTTGCTTTTGGGTGGGAGTAAGTGCTATTGGAGCATCTCTTTTCTAGACAAAGTTTGACTCAAAATTGGGTAACTGAAGTTTCTCTTCAGCTCCAAGTTGCCTTTACCTGCCATGACTGCAATAAGCTCCCTTGCAGAGTTACTTATTTAACACGTTCTGAATCTGGTGTAGGCCTAGGGTTAAGTATTGCCCATTTGGAGCAGGATTCTACCTTCCTTTTAGGTGTTTATGGTCTAAAGGCTGTCAAATATCCTTCTGTTAAACTGTGTCAAAACATTTGTTCAGCATTATCAATTGTGTTTGTGGATTCCTGATTCAGGAGAATGTTTCTGGTTGCAGACTGATTTCTGTTTTCTCTAAGAGTTTGACTCTTTGCCACATCCAACACCAAGCAAAATGGAGGGGGCAAAATGAGTGATGACTTCCTTTCATTCCTAACATTGTCTTTAATAAAGAGTGTCCTGTTTTATTTTGGAAATTTGCAAGGAAGGGAAGCCATCAGTAAATACAATAACTAGTGTGGTTCAAGTTCCTTCAGTGTGAGAGTAGATAGAGTCTGAAAGAGTCTCCAGATTAGCACAGCAATTTGGGACAGGAAAAACACAGCTGTAGTCAGATGAATGGATTGCTTATGTCAGCAAAATTGCTATGGGTAATGTTAAACCCTGAGTACTTTTCCAGACTGACAGTCACAGAAAATGGTCAATCTCAGAGACAGTTTTTGTCTCGGACACACCTGTAAGATGTGAGAATAAAAGAACCTGCCAGTACCATTTTCACTGTTTCACTGACCTTACCATCCTTTATTGTCAGTTAAATCTAAGACCCTCAGACAGTGATGCTTAGCTTATCTCAAGTGCAGTTGTTTTTAAACAATCAGCATACATAGCTGGTAAGCTGTATGTGTCACAAAATATGTAGTTGAGTATACTTTTATTTGGAACTGATGACGATATTTTCCTTGATTACAGATGAAGAGGTAGAGTTGGAGTGCAGTCTTGACAGAGATATAAAGGATTGCCAAAGACTATATTGGGAGAGAGAGTTCAAACCTGTGGCAGATAAACTTCTTGACAGAATTCAAAGCCATCACTCCACGAAGACATCACCAGCTGAGCCTATCACTCCATTTTAATCAGTTGGGGTTTTTGTGTGGTGTAAATAGTATATTTCTAATATACCTGTACACTACCATTGGTAAGCTTACTGGAGAGCATGACTATTAAAAAAAAGTAAAAAAAAAAGTCATCGTTTATGTACTGGATGCCATCTTTTGAAGAGCTTGTATGAGATTTTTACTTGTGTACTCCTTTTTTACAATATACTTCAGCTGATGAAGCAGCTTTTCAGTGTGTCTAGCAATTACATGGTTTCTTGACTGGAAAAATGAAACAAAAGTATCTGCTGAACTTCTGATTTTTAAAACGTAAGTTACTAGTGAGTACTGGGACCTCTGTGGTACCAAAAATGCTGTGCAGTCCAAAAGAATGTTACGTGACAGGAGCCACATCTCACCTACAGACTTTGACATGCTTTTACCTTAAGGAACTTCTGTGACAGAGTAACCTGGTGCTGTTGGGGCATTGTGCTGTGTTCTTTCATGAGCTTCACTCTTCAGATCCAATGCTGTCAGTGGTCAGGGGAAAGTCACCCCCCTTTCCTTGGGAGATCCCCCTTACTTCTGACACTGGGGCCTAAAATCTAGAGTATGCCAGCTAACCCAGGTGCTGCCTTGATGCTTGTGGCATGTAGGTCCAGCTGTGCTGGTCTTTCCTGAACTGGGACTTCACATCTTAAGTCAAAACACCCATATCCCTGATGTCAGAGATGTTACCTTCTTTCAGTTGGTCCCGCACTCCCAGGAGCCGCCTGTGTGCCTCTACTCAGATTTCTTGGCCAGCTGTCTCCCCTGAACCTGTGTCTGCATCCATGGGGCCAAAACAGGCCTCCTTCTCCCAGTTCCTCCTGACTGCTGCTGGTTTGTTGCTCAGATTTCATCCTTCCAGCATGTAAGTCCCTGCTTGTAGCCCATGGATTAGCTCAGCAGGCGCACTGCTGGCCTCAAGTGTTAACAGCCCAGTTGGCCACAGCGAGCTTTACAGACCTGACCCATTTCTCTCTTTCCTGACCTCAGATTACTGAGAATAAATGGCTGTGCAGGGGCTGCCGGGCTGCTGCTCCCATTGCACTGGGCCGTGCACAGCAGGAGCAGCTCCAGCTGGGCAATCCCAGGAGAGGGTGGAGGAATTTGTTGGGAGGCAGTGATTCAGAGCTCCCACTGTGGCACCGCTCTCTGTATCTTTAGTAGTGCCCAGATCTCCGCTTCGAGGTGAGGAGGCTGGGAAATAAAGCCATACTAGAAGGGCAGCAAGTCTTTTTTCCTAGTTTAGATCCCTGCTTTTATGGGGCAGGGAAGGGGAGCTTTCATGGTCCAGGTTTTGGGAGTGGTGAGGAGGAAACTTCAGTGAAATTGATAAAATTTGCTCCATTCTTGGTGTCTCAGCAGCTCAGGTGTTACTTGTGCCCAGCAAGGCTCAGCCCTGCAGCGAGTGGCTTTGGGAGTTTGTGCGGTGGCAGCTTCTGTCACTGCAATCCACAGGAGAGAAGTGCTCAGCAGTTCAGTGTGGTTTGGCTGGAACAACAGCTCTGCTCAGCTCAAAAATATCTCAATTATCATCCCTTCTTTTGCCATTTTAATTTTAGCTGAAGTTGAAGGGAAGATAAATGGCTTCAGCGTCCTAATTGTTTCTGGGAGAAAAGAATGGCTTTGCTTTGGGAGAGTATTAAAGAAAGGATGATGGGTAAGTAGTCCCTGTGGGGAAGGAACTGGAGGCATTTGTTCCTGGCATTTGTGTCGTGGCAAGGCAGGCAAACACCCGGCGGTGCAGGGCAGGGTGGGGGCACTGGAAAAGGCCCTGTGGCCAAGCCCTGTCAGCAGGACTAACCAGAATTGACAAGGGCTCAGTCTCTGTCAGAAGGCAGCCAAAACTGATGGCTGGCTCAAGTCAAGGTGGTGCTTGGACAATTAAGATTTGTTCAAATATGACACTAATTATGTCAGTTATTACTGATGCAACTGTAACCAAGGGCCTGAAGCGCTGTGTCTGCAGCACAGGGCAGAGCTGGGGATCCTGGGACAGCCACGTGTGTGAGTTCTGGCCTTTGTGCAGGAAGAGGCACATTCAGAGGAGCTGGATTGAGAAGAGAGGGTGGCGCAGGACTCTTGAGCACCCCTCTGAGCTACACCAGCCTCTGGCTTTCTCTGGAGAAAAACTTGTGGGTAGTAACAAGCAGCTCCAGAATGCTGGATTTCAGGTGTGTTCTCATTGCATCATTTACCATGTGGGTATCTCTGTCACAGGCCTCAGTGCAGCAGCTCCAGGAGCCCATTCCTGCTCTCCCTTGGGGAGAGCTGCCAGCACTGTAGCTGAGGTACACAAGAGGCTGCTGCACTTCACAGCCATGGGCTGGGGCTCTGCCTGGGCTGCCCCAGAGTACTGGGCAGGGAGTTGGGATTGCCTGCGGGTTGTGGCTTGTGCTCTGATGGCAGATGAAGCCACTCACACAGATATGCTGCATGATACACAGATATTTACTGCTTGAAAAGCAGAGGACACTTGGATGGGGCTAGAGAGAAAACAGCCAGTTCAGGTTTCTTGGAAAAACTAATGACAACCTTTGACCTCAGAAAGCACCGGGAGACTGAAATGCTGCAGCAACTCTGTTCACAGACTGGAAAGGCACAGCTCAGCTGTACAATGCCCTTAAGACAGGAAAGTTTTGCTCTGTTTTTGGAACATTAAAAATCCCGTATTTTCAGTTAAGAGGAAGCACCAGATGCTTCCTGTTAGTCACAATTTTTGACAGTTTATTAATCTTTCTCCCTTAGATTTTTTTTAGATATTTTAGCTTCTTGGACTGTAAACTTAAAACTGTTCTCAGAAGGTTCTGTAGAAGGAAAAACCAGTCTGAGCTGAGACCCAGGCCAGGGGACAAAAATTAAACTGATTCTGCTTGCAGGCTAGGAAAAATCCATTCCACAGAATCACAGAAAATCATAGAATCAGCTGAGTTGAAAAGTACCCATCAGCATCATCCAGTCCAACTCCTGGCCCTACACTAGACACCCCAAGAATCACACCTTGAGAGCCTGAGTGCTTTGCTCAAATGGGTGAAAATATCAGCAGTGCAGAAGACATGTTTCCACTATAGTATTAGTGAAATTCTAGCTGTATGTTTTTAAACTTTTTCTCCCATCATTTTAGACTCAGTTAAAAAATTCACAGCTTGTGATTTTAACTGCTTGCTTAGTTACTGTTTCAAACATTTTAAATGATCCTAGAGCAATAAGAACAGAAGCTTAAAGTTAAACCACAGAAACACCAAGAGAAAAAGTTGTTACCTTTATTTCAAAAATACCAGTAATACTGACAAATTTAAAAAGCAATTCACACTCATACAAAAGTATTCATGTGTTCTCCAAAACCACTGTATATTAAACGTCAGCATTTTAATCACGTTTTGATTTACTAAAAATAGATGTTTTTTAGCCTAGTTATTTAAGCAACTGCAAAAATCATTAAGACCAGCGTTGGGCATGTAATACAGTAGGACTGTTTGGCAGTCTAGAACAACATTCCCACACCTTGTCCTAGCTCCTTCTTGGTTCATCCATGAAAAAGACAAGAAGCTACTCAACACTTTGTGTAGGTAGATCTCTAAGAAGCTCTGAGGACTCCAGTTCCCTTCTTTCCATAGGAAGACCATTGCACTTTGGAGCTCACTAAATAATGCTGAACAAACATCCTGTTTTTAAGGCTAAACTAGTTGAGAAAATTGACTGCTATCTTTCAAATTATCAGTGTGGACAGAAGAGGTTTAGTTCTGATTAAACAGGGACTCTCAATAACAAGGCTTTTTTGAAACCACACACAGTAAAGGCTCAGACAATAGCAGTGCTCACTTTCACTTCTAGCTCAACTGGAACAGCCTGGGTCTGTTCACTCCACCTGCACAAATAGCAGCATCAAGATTTTCTAAAATTATTCTCGTAGGGAAAGCAAATGTCATCAAGTGCCAGTTCTTTTCGCACTCTGACTCCCGCAGTATTTGCCTTAACACAAGATCTACGTATCTATGGTTTGCTATATTGCCACAAGTTCAGAGAATGTCCCGGGCTGTCTAAAGCCAAAATACCATGAGCAGGCAGCACTTCTGCACAACCCTGTCTGTCAACTGCCAAGCGTTTGCTGCCCAGTGGCAGCAATGATATTCCAAACATGGAAATAGCTGAAACTAAAGGAGTTATGGCACAATGGGCATCTTAACTTATAGCTACTGTTGGTCCTGAGGCTTCGTATCTTCCTCTGCCATACTGCAGCTGCAGAACATTCCAACGTCGACAGGCAGCCAGAGACATCAGGTCATATAGCGAGTAATAGCTCTCAGAGCATAAAGTAGTTCGGCTTGCATCCGAGCTTCTACCAGAAGCAAATTTACATGGACCTTCAGGAGAGAGAAGAAGTTACCCTCTAGCACCGTGCTCAGCACCATGCACTGCAGCCAAAGGAAGCCTTGGGGCTGTGGGTGTTGTGCTGGCTCAGCAGCAGCAGCAGCGCGGGAGCGCTGCCCGTGTCACCACCCAGACCTCGCTGTGGAGTTCACTGCGGGGGGCAGAGGAACAAAGGCCACACCCGGAACTGCGGCACAGCGTGGCACTGGCTCACGGGCACACTTAGCCACGGCCAGGCCATAGGAAGAGGAAATCATCCTTTAGCAGACCAAGCTGGCTTAGCTGGAAAAAACAGATGAGCTTTCAAGCACACAAGCCCTTCTCCAGCAGCACAAAATGCACAGCTTGTTGAATTTTAATGAGGCAGATGATTAAAGGCAGAAGGGCAGTGGGTACCTGTGGAGCAGAGAGGGGTGCTAGCAAAGGCAGAGGTGACAAGGCCATTTGCCCCTGGGGACTGAGAGAGAAACTCACAGGCAGCTACCACCTGAACAACACAGTGATTGGCCAAGGTGAAGAACCAGAAAAACTCTCAGGTGCCATAAACCTGCTGTCTCTACTGAGACACAGGTGTTCCATAGCTCCTGGAGGTAAGAATTTTAGTTCCCCAGCTCATCTCCTCAATCCCTTTAATGCATTTCTTTGAGGATGAGATCAGAAACCTGGTGGGGGGGAGGGTGTGAAAGTATTTTCTCACTGACAGCAGGTTGCTGTGAGTTTGCTCTGGCATGTAAGGCCTGTGTGTGGTTTCATTTGCGTGATCTCTCATGAGGATGTTTGGTTATTGCATTCAGTGACACATATGTGAATGAGGCTTGGATTTTGATGGCTATGGAGATGCAAAGTTTTGGGCTTTAAAGAAGGATTTTTGTGCTTGGAAAGCTCATCTATCACAGTCTAACCAAAACATAGGCAGTGTTTTACTTGAACAATCTTAAATCATTGTAGTTACAGGACCCTGCTTTAAGGGGCTTATCAAGAACTAAAGCCTCTGATGATATTAATGATTTCTGCATCTTTATCTTTCAGCATTGACTTTAAGTGAGGCCAAGCAATACCTTTCCAAAGAAAGACTGAAGGATTTAAACTTAATGGATTCAGTATCAGAGAGATAACAGCAAGAAATGTGACTGGGAGGTGCAATTCAGACTGTAACCCAGCAGCAGAGCTTTTAGGCTTTAACAAAGAAACTGCTTTGAGGCTATCCATGCCAGAAGGACCAGGGGACTGGAAAGACCCTGGGCCAGCCAGAGAGCTATTCCAGGTCTGCTGCCAAGGGATGGATGGATCTTGCACCACTTCCCTGCCTCTCTGGGATGCAGTTGAGGTGAAGCTGTACCACTGTAGTGTCTAACCCCCCCATACTGCTGAGAGCTTGCCCAGTCCATATCAGCTGTTAGCCAGCAAATATGCAGGAGGAAAAGAGGAAACTATTTCAGCCTGGGAACACCACGTTTCCCAATGACTTGACTGAGTGTGAGCAGAACCCCAGGAGCATCATCTAAAGCTTAAGCTGGGTGGCTGTGGCTGTCAGGAAGACACTGATCTGGGGCCCGTGGCTGTCCCTCAGCATGCAGGCCAACTGTACCTTCTCAGAGTGTTCAAACTGCCTCCAGAAGCTATCATACATTCTTTTTGTGGTCTTTTCAGGAGTGCAAACCACAGTCTTGATATAAACTTTAAAGCTGCGGTCCAACAACTGATTAATTTCGCCATAGTCATAATCATCGTATCTGGAATCGAAAGAAAAACACTTTCATTTTCAAGCAGCAGTTATTTCACTTACATTGTTTCTAAGTCCTTATGGCAAAACAAATTATTGGGTACTTGTAGCACTAGTGGCCCTCCCCGATTAACAAAAATATGGTTAAAAAATACAGGCACGTTTGCTTAATAAATAGTTCTGGTTCAACCTGAAAAAGAAAAGCCAATGTGCTTAGAACAAAAACAGTAAAACTGACCTTATTCCAAACATACAATGAATATAGTTCCAAATAGCTCGTCTTAGCATTGAGGTATCCACATCTTTGTGCATGGCCATTGTGTTGTAAGTCAGATTATAAGCAATATGGAATTTCTCATCAAGTAATTGTCCCACATCTGGATAAAGACGGTTAACCAAGGAATAGCCATGGTCTTCCCATGAATAATCCTAGAGTAAGTAAAAATGCAGAATGGACCGTTTCAGAAATGAGCTTGTGAAGACCCAGAGCTTTAATGTAGTTATAGATCCCCAGGCAGATGATCCACTGAGGGGTCAGGGTTATTAATTTGCTGGCTTTAAGCTTCACCCATGGGCCAGGGAGACCACAGCCATTTCCAGGTTTGGTATCTGGCACAATGAGCAGGTTCTTTCCTAAGGTCTTGACAGCAGCCCCCAGGCTTTTACCTGAACACGAAAGGTGGGCACGTGCATTCCATGTCTGGAGAAGTCTTTGTAACCATAGCTGGTATCCTCAAAGTGACGAGACACATCTCTTGTGGCTGCAGATTCTTCATCTTCTGTTAATGTCAAACAGAATTTCACACAATTTTGGTAAGAACAAATTGGAGGTGTATGAGCAGAACTCCTATGCTTTTTAATCAAACACAATTCCAGTGGACTACCCATATTAAGATTCTCTGGTACAGCTCTGTGACTGCAGCTATGGTGTTCAGAAGCAACTCCATGAAAAACACTCAGTTTTTTTTTTTACAAACTTCTTTTTCTCCCTTCTGTTGTACTACAGTCTTCACCCTATCCCCTGAATCTAGGGGACACCTTCCCCCTAACTCAAGAGGTCTGTAAAAATGTCAGGGGAAAAACTTGGTATGGAACAGAGAGTTAATTAAAAAGAGACTTCTGAGACTTTCATGCCAAGTTTGTCTTAGAGGAAATTGTATTGAAGAGCCCATGAGAACCCTAAACTTGTTATAGATTAAGGAATGTCTCTCAGTCATCTGAAAAGCAATGTTTCATACAATTAAACAGCAAAGCATGTCAAGTGTCTTGTTTTTAGTGTCTTGCAAGATGCTCAAATCTCTTGTGAAACTTCTAAAACTCTCAAGAGAGAGATTCCATTTTTTCTGGAGATTTCTATTAAATAGAATATTGGTCAGAGTGTGTTACAGTGTGTTTGTGAGCAGCCACAAATCTTGGCACTTTGCTTTTAAGTGTTCTTGGAAGAAAACAAGGCATCCCTAATCCTGATTCCTTCAAAGATATGGTAATCTTTGTGAGATATCTAATAGCACTTCTTTTCCCCTTTTGCAGGAGTATTTCTTCAAATAGTTTGGAAAAGTCTTAATAAATACATATACAGAGTAGGTCTGTACTACCTGAAGAACACACAAGCATGCTTTCTCTCTTCTCTCTTTCAAAACGCGTGGCCATCTCTTCTTGGCTGGCTTCCTCTTCATCTCTGCACTCCTGCAGCTGCTTCATTTTCTCCATAAGAGCTTCCACTTCACAGACAGATTCTGTAGACTAAAAAGAAAAGAAAGACATTTCATTTTCATGCAACAGGAACTGACAATGATGGCAGAAATTGCCAAGCCAGAAAGTTTAAACACAACTGAAGTCCTTTACGTCTTTAAATACAGATTTTTCAAGGAACACAGTTTTTTAAAGAAACCTGTATTGACCCAATGGTTTACATTTAGTCATCATCTTTTCTCAATCAGATCCCTGGTATTTTTAGCATGATTTAAAAATCACAGCATTTTCGAACAAGTTGTTCTTACACTAAAATTAGTTTCTCTTAGTCTAAATGTTCAGCAACTGAAAAACAAGGAGCTGTAACAGAAATTCTGATAGAGGAAGTAACCACAATTTACCACCCAACTGTATTTTTCCCCTCCTCTGCTCACAGAAAAGAAACATTGAAGGAAAAAGGAAGAGTGAGTGTAAATGCAGATTTAATGAAGCCTCAAAAGAAAGCCAGTGCAAGATAATAATCTTTCACAAGAGCTGTTTTAACACCACAAGACACTCAGTAATCAATCTCATAAACCTTCATCAGCACCAAAGCAAAGTAAAATTAATTTATACAGTTCTGCCCCTTCCCCCCTGCCTTTTGCAGTGTGCTCCTTCAGAGAGCCAGCAAACTCCAGCAAACAAATTTAAATGCCACCCACTCCACTGCAGAAAAATCTTGCAGGCAAGTATCCTGCAGTGAGAACACCCTCATGGCTCTCCTTAAACCAACACTTAGTTCACATCATGCTTTTCACTAAGGGAAAACAAGTCCAGATCACCGTAACTGCTGCAGGCAGGAGACAGTGTTTTAAAGAGAGTCACTAAGTTGTGAATGATCTGTTAAGAATGATCTGTTGTGTGATGCATGACAAACACCTCAAGGTAAAAATGTCAGAGCCTGGAATCGAAAGGAAGAGCCAGCTTTCCACTGCACTCATGAAAAAAGCATTCCTGGCCACTGCTGCTCAGGACACTGTCATGAAGTAGCTGAGGCTGGGACTCATCTCAGTTCACCTTTATGAATGACAGGCAGAAAAAACAGACACCAGAGATTGTGTCTGTTTCTCCCTTTGGTAGCTTTGCCCAGCGTCCAAGTATCATTTCAGCTCCACCTAAATGCACTTTTTCAATACCCACATCAATCCCTCTCTCAAGAATGAGAAGAGACAAGCAAGTTTACAAAGAAACAACTACTATTGGAAGAGATTGTTTGTTCAGACAGACACTTACTGGAATACTTCCAGCTGGGCTAGCATGGATTTCATCCACCCCGTGGTAACCATTGGTAACATCACATATGCAATAGTTACTGACAGAGGGGGGCCTGAAGGTGTGACCCCCTTCACAGTCAATCTCTGGGCTGATCCCACAGCCAAACGTGAAGGAAGCAAGGGAGTGGTAGTGTGTAAGGAGAACGACTGCATGGATCAGCTCTGCCAGGGACCAGCTGTTCTCTTCAGTCTTCAAAAGTTGCTTTAAAAATAATGCAAGACAAAAGTATTATTAATTTGACTCCACCTTAATGCAGTTAATCAACCATTTCTTTGCCAGGTAAAATTCTTTTTCTAACATCCAAATGTGTTTCCTAGCCCTCAGCTGCCATTACTGTGCTCAGTGACCTGTTACCAGGTGACCTGCCAGACACAGACCTGCATGGTTAAGCCACAAAGGACACTTCTCTCCCCTCTCTGTCCCTGAACAATTGAGTAAGTTGGGATTTCTCTTTTGTACCATGTGGTTTCTACTGAGGCCAGACCAACTTGCATTGAAATTTCACACGTCTGATGAAGATGCAACCACAACTGTTGCATCTTTGTTCAAATGCTCTTTTACAGCATCAGAAAACCCAGGCAACTCCTTGCAGATGAGCTGTGTAAAAACCTGGCACCAGGGACAGGCTCCCTCCATCTTGTCCCACTGGGTGGAATGCTCTAGATTTGACAAGAATCTTCAAACCCCAACTTCCCCCTTCAGGCAGGAAAGTGTGGGAGGTTTGGGACCTTCTGGCAGAGCATGTGCCCTCCCCCACAGCACAGCGTCCTGCCTCCAGCTGGACCTGCCACCACCTCTCACCAGGCCAGGCAGCACCCAGGAAGTCCCAGCACCCACGTGCTCCTTGCTACGAGCACAGAGGAGAGCAGAAGGGTCGAAGAAGCAGACCCTTGGTGGTTTGTTGGTGCTGCAGTCCTGGCTGTCCTGTACCACTGCCGCTCCCTTGGGCAGCCCTGCCAGCCTGCTCCCTCCATCCCAGCCTGAAAACTCAGCATTTGAACTGGCAGCAAACCAGATAATAATGTGGTGGCTGGTGTTTTGCCTGACCTCTGGCAGCATTCTCAGAAACACCCGGGGGTTCTGGCTACTGAAAGCACACAGCTTGAGGAGGGAGGTGCACACCTGAGCACATCTTCATGGCACCAACGTAATTCCAACATGACAGGGAAATTTCTGCATTTTGTAAATTAAATTTGTTACTCATTGAAGAGCAGTTATGATCATGTTAGTTTTACACAACAGGATACAAGTGATACTGTATCATGCAGTGAAGTAGCACTGAAAGCAAAGTCATTACTGCAGAACATCCTTCACCCTGTCTGGCTCCGAACCCCAAGAATCTGTGACTGCTTTACTGAAAAAAGGGGACATTCACATTACTCCATGAAAGACCTACCTCGATATGTTCCTTGGTGATAAGCCAGGGTCGGTGAGCCAACATTTTGTTCAGTTCTCCTAAATTTTGCAATTTTTGAGGTGCATTTTCCAGACCATTCAACCATTTAGGGTCACCCCCGACATGAAGGAAGTCATTCACATGGAGGTTAACAAGGTAAGAGCACTGATGCCGTGCTGCAGCCTAGAAAGGAAAACAATGTAGTACAGAAAACAATTACAGAAAGTGAGTACTTTACGACAAATACCATAAGTCATCATTTCCTCAAAACATCCAAGAGTAAGACTTGCACTGATCAAAGACTCAAGTAAAAAAAGATTTCTGAGATTAACACATCAGCTTGTTTTCATTATTGTTCCCACAACATAAATATCCCTTGTTCATACACACCATCACTATGCTGGCTACAGGTGCAACACGCCGATACCCAGGGAGAAATATGGGCATGGATTTATTACACGTCCTGAAGCAAGTAATCCATACTGCATCGTACTCCCCAGGGGGGAAGGAGCTGTCTCTAGCTGCATCTTTACCAGCAACCATCAAAGGCAGGTTTTAGATTGCACATGGCATGAGAGATTACAGGCAGCTTCTCAGCAAAGAAAGGCCTAGTATCATTTATTCAAACACTTTCTACATCAAATTAAGACGCAGCCCAAAACTTTAATTCAATTTCAGCAAGCAAAGATCATTGAACTGGCAGATTAAAAACTAGAAATCAACCAATTTTTGGCAGAAAACTTGCTTAGAATTTGCATATCCAGAAATGCACGATGGGACCAACTGTTGAGTTAGAGGGAGGTGTATGTGATAGGACACATACACAAAAATGAGCTTTCTTGAGAAACAGTTTCTGAGGTGCTGAGGAAGCCAATAACAAACAACTGTCTCATTTCTACAGCACGCTGTTCCCTTTTCTCCCAGTCCTACCAAATCTATGTACATAAAGTGCTGATCTTCTGGAACCATCTGTAAAGTGGACACCAACAAACCTACTGTGCTCTTCCCTTAGCTGCTGGTGAAATGCCTTTCCAGCTAGAAACGCAAAACACAGTAACAGCTGCTCTCAGACAGGACCCGAGCTGCTGCCAGCGTGGCTGTTTCTGCCTGGTGCCTACCATTATCCCGATGTAGTGCCGGTAATGGAGTGGGAGCGGGCCATCCATTTGCAGGAGATAGTGCTGAGTTTTTAGAAAGCTTTCGAGATACTGCGGGTGGAAAACCATCACCAAGGTGACGTTGTCCAGTCGGCCCAGCGTGGCAAAAGACTCTGCAAACAGCGTGTGCATCGTGGCGTCCTCCTTCCCCACCTGAATTGTCTGATTGGAGAGAAAGAGCAATGAGCAATATTGTCCAAGTACCACCAATAAAGCAGCAAATAAATATATTAGCACAGCACCCAGAGGCCCCGAGTGAAAGGAATTACAATATAAATCTATTAATGGCGTTAAATCAGTGCACATAAGGCACATTAAATCCCTCTAATACCTCTCATTTAGGAGATCACAAGTGGTTATTTCAGCAAAAGGAGATTTTTGGCTTCAGTCTCTCTCTAATACAACACTGACTTCTCATTTTTAACTGTCTCACCTTCACTTTCTTGAATACCCCAGGTTGATCTTAAGTTTTTAATCATAATTAAAAGCTAACTGAATCATTACTTTTACTAAGGGAAAAAGAGAGAAAGAAGTAAAAAGCCAGCTAAGATGACAAGAGAGAAAAAAAGGAAATTGAGAAAGACTTTAAAATTCCTAGAAAACCACAGGCATATTACTAACTTTTCCTCTGCTCCAAATTCTCTTACCAGACAATCACAAGAAAAGCACCAGAAATGCTCATCCACAGCACTCTGAAGCTTCTCAGATTCTTCAGAGTGGTAGAGGCAGCTCAAGAAAAAGCAATCCCAGAGCAGAGGGGCAGGTACCTTATGGACCAGTAGGAAATTACATCCGGATGTTCACAAGGAAACAGTACTGGGTTTCTCTCGTGCTAGATAGCAGCATGGGAGGGGTCATAATTATTCTGAAGCTCCCCAAGGCTCTCACTGTTCTGTACAATAGAACTGTGGCCAAAATCTCAGGACTGAATGTGATCACTACTGAAAATGTTTTGCAGCTCAGCAGCTGTCCTGAAACCAATGTGGGCTACTACTAAAACGATGTTCCTTAAAAGCATAAAGTTCACTATGTACTTGAAAACACTACCACACCTCCTTCTCAGGGATGAATCTGCTTGGTCCGTGTCCCAGTGGTCTAGGAATTCTTATCCCAAGTTCCTAGAAGAGAAAATTACACCACCTCAGCAGTTAGTTATAAACAGCTTTTTAGCTGTGGTTGCAAGAAAGAAAAGAGTTCTCCATTCAGAGCTGGGCTTATTTGGGTACTTGTGGTACTCTTGCACGGGCACTTTTACTAGTACTGTTTGTACAAATGCAAATCCTTTTTTTATACAAGTACTTTATAATTAGCTGTGCTTGTTTACAGCATACTGCCCCACTCCACCAACAAAAAGTTCAACAACAAAGGCCCCGTCAACCAAAGAAAAAAACACACACAAATTTATATGCACACACACACACACACAAACACACTACCACCCAGTTCACAGAAAATTCTGCATAAAGCATATTTTGGCAGAGTGTCCAGGACAAGGAGTTCCGAACATGCTGGCTGCTGTGTGGTTATGCCACTGATACAAAACGAGGCTGCTGTGTGTGTGTACATCCGCAGCTCGCCAGCACACAACACCCTGTGCATCTGTCAGGAAATGAAACAGCTGTAACCCTAATCAGATTTCTTCTTCCCAACCTCAAAGAGCACTTAAACTGCTGAAAGTACCTGATCTACATTTGCATCTGCTTTCTTTTCAAGACAGGATAAAAAGCTATTCACATTTGCAGGGAAGGAGGGAGGGAGGGGAAATTTGCACCATCAGAACAGTAGCAGCCACGTCTTTGCACCCACTGGTATGGATGTGTTGCCTTGCAGGTAAAGTGGAGGCTGGATACCCCTGGCAGTTCACTATTTCAGCTAGATGAAGCTTTCTGACAGGCCTATGGCACCCTGGGCCCTTCCTGCAGCCAAGGAGCAAAAACATAGAAGACTTGGGTGCCTTTGTGTCCTGCCCGTTAACACTGTTCCCTTTGGAAGGGGGAGGAATTTCAGGGCAGTCTCTCTGTTTGGCACAGAGCAGCCCCCTGAGAAGGCAGAGCAGGTTCCAGGGAGCAAGCACAGCACACGTTGACATGACACATGTCCCCCGTGCCATGGCTGCAGAGGGTCCCTCTGCCGTGCATGTGGCACTCATTGCAAACCAGCTCTCCTGAGGGGATTACTCCCCAGCGAGCAGCTTGGCTTCCCCAGGAAAGATGGGAGCTCTGCCAGCTGATGGCATGGCACTCTTACAGATGGAGGGAGACCTGGGATTAAAGCTGAGGATGGAGCTGAGTGCTAAACACTAAGCATTATATAAAGTAATGGTTTGGGCTCCTTACCTGTACCCTCTTCCCCAGTCGTCTTTTAGAACACATCCATTGCCTCTGTTCCATAGCCAAACCCACCCATTTTGTGACGGTACCAACCACATCCAGGTTCTTGAGTGGGTTTGGATTAATAAATACCATGTACTGAACCAGTTCAGGCCACACAGAGCAGAGGGGCACCTCCAGCTGGGTTTAGGCCTCAAGAGCAGATGATGCCCCACGAGCTGCCTGCCAAAAGCAGTTTTTAACTTCACCACATTTTCTCCACATAGATAAAGGCTGTTACAAACATGCAGTACTGGTTGCACTCACTACTGCACTTTTTCTCTCTTTAGCTAAGGTTTCTATTTGCACGAGTTCACTGTACAAGAAGCAATTTTATTAATCAGTTACCGTTTCCTGAACTTTCCCCTAAGATTAAAAAACAGCTTCGGAGAGGTGGAAAAAATGAGTGCAGGCCTAAGTGGCAATTACCAAACCCTTCAGAGTCTGTCAGTCTCCTTAAATCCTAAAGTCAGATGCCTTCATTTCTCAAGTCTTGCTTGGATAAAGTAAGATCAAAGGGCACCTCTTACTACCAGTCTTATCCCCCTCAATGTAGCTTTTTCCTGCTATGGGTCCCAACATACACAAGCAAATTTTGCCTGTCAGCCAAGCAATGCCACTTGTAGGATGGAATTTATCAGCAACTCTCTTTAAAACTTCAGCATAGCTTCTTGGCTACAGCTACACTAGAGAAACATCTTACAGCCAAACAACAGCAAGCAAAAAGATCATTTAAATTGTGAGCAGCGTTTAATTTAGCAGATGTCTGCAGTTTGCCAGATCAAGCACTCCAAGACAAATACCTTGAAGTTTAATTCTTGGACAACTATTTTTCAGTATTTTCTTTTCCCAGAACAGTTAGAGGAAGAAAAAAACCCACCAGACCCAGATTTAAGAATCTGAGATCTGCAGGCTGCTAACGTATTTTGCTTCACAATCTAAAATACATCACAATCAATACACTTGTGTTTTTTAAAGCATACAGAGGTCAAACGTACGATTACACAGCACGTAACAGGTTATATTACTTAACTATCCAAACCCTCACTGCAAAGTGACTTAAGAGGTTTTTTTAATGATTAAATAAGTTGCTTTGTTTTCCATCAGGAGAGGGATCATCCCCCTGATATCATGGCACCAGCCTAGTACTTGGGAAACCTGGGGTCGAGGCTCTGTTGTGACAGAGACATAAGAAAGGATTTGTGAAGTCTGTTTCCCTGTCTGCAAAATAGGGGTTTCTTCCCGAGGCTACTGGGAACAGAAGCAGCTTGCCATGGAGTCATGAGAGCTGTGTAAAATGTGACCCATTAGAAGCCTTTTGAAAACTTGTTCCTAAGTTAGAAGCTATAGCAGACCTTTTAAAAATTTTTCCTCTCTTTTTTGGGAGCAGCATTTAACCAAGTTCGTCTAGTACTTCAGAAATAGCCATGTGCTTCCAGCATCCCAGCATTTCAAGTACTCAATAACACAGTATTAATTTTCAAAACAATCCTAGTGAATCTGTCCTTTGTCCTGAACATATTTCTATGCTTCATGACTCCTTCACTAAACCTCCATCTTCCAAAGACACTCAACTCAGGGGGCAACACTCTCCCTCTCAAAGGCAAGACCTGCATCTTGACCAAACACACCACTACGTCTCTCTTCTACACCTTTCTGTTAAAGCACCATTTCCCCTGAAGCACCAACAAGCACTTGGTGAAGCAGTTGTGTCTAGGACAAGCAGCAGCTGGAAAAAAGCCTGTATTCCTTTTGGTTATTACAAAAGTATAAGCAACTTTCATGCGATTCCAGGCCACAGAATCGCACGCCAAAGTGACCTACTTAGTGACATATTCTCTGCATCAAACTTCTCCTGGCTCCTTTCCTCCTGTTTGTCAACCTCACTGTACCACTTTCATTCAGTCTAGAAACTCTGCAGCTGAATACAGCTCAAAGCTCAGCAGAAAGCCAACCACAACTGAGGCTTTAGGTGCAAATAAATAATAACAATAACAATAATAACAATAATGATGATGATGATGCATCAGAGGCACTCCACCTTCAAAGCCAGAACATAAAACTTAGGTGGCTGCAAACCTGAGCACCAAGGGTGGAACAGATTTCACCCTCAACACACAGAAGCTCAAGCTAATGGAAGGAGCTGGGCTTGCTGGGTAGCAATCCAGTCCACTGCTCACCTTCCAGACATACCTTGACAGAAAAGCAAGACTTTAGCCATGTAAATGCTGTATTGCTGTGTTGGCAGAGACAACCTCAGAAATCACAGAAAAGCCTCACCTCCTCTTCCCCCTTATGTAAGTTGTATTTCTGTACAGCCACTATTATTATTTCCATGGGAACTATGCTCACCAGGTACCTATCATTTCTCAATCTACACATCCCTCACCACTGCCATATCAGCCCAGCATCACATCTCATGCATTTAGATAATGAAAGATTCCTGTGAGGCAGGACACGTACATTATCTTCCATCTAGGAGAAAAGAATCCCTGAGAAATGGAAAAGCTACACATCTTAGAGAAGCTGCCACAGAAGACTGGTAGCTTGAGCTGAGATCTCTCAAGTCACAGGCTAATGCCCTAAACCATCAGACTGTGTGCCTGTTCAGAGACTTCTCAGCCAGGAAATGCTTTATGCAAATTTACACCAAGAAACTGCACTGCAGAGCTGTGACAGAAAAGTTAATGAGACAAGTCTGCAAGCTTAATTATATACTTCCCAGTTACCACTCGCTCTCACCAGTCTGGCTCACTTAGCACATCCAACTCCACAAAGACAACCAGACCAGAAGTCTGTACTGCCTGCACATACATGCTCAGGGAAGATCACTCTAAAGCCTCAAACATGTTAACTCACACAACTTAAAGCTCTTCTGTACTTTACAGCTGTCAATCCAGCCAAATTTTAGGCAGCTTTTTTAAGGAACATCATTCCTGTCAAATTTATGTAAAAGCCTGAGATAAAAAATTGAACTGCAATTGTGTAGAAGAGGTTTGTAAATACGTAAAGTACAACACACATTATCTCTGCTACTAATAGAACATCATCTGCTTTGGTTCTGAATCTCTTTAAAATCTAAGTTGAAAAAAAAAAAAAAAAAAGTCAGAGTCTAACCAGACATCCAGTATCAGAAATTTCACCTAGAGACACTGAAAACAGAACTAAGCTACAAGGCAGGTCACAGAGCCTCTGGAACAGGAACAGCTATTAACCTAAGCTACAGTTCTTCCTCCACTGTGTGCCTAAAATGCTTTTTCAGATCCTTGTTCGTTCCTCACTACTGGCTACTTGCAGCTAGAGCTCTGTCTCTTATCACAAAATCTCTCCCAAAACTCAATGGTAGTTTTATCCAATGAATCTGGGGACTGTTACTAAACTGCTAATTTTCAGTCATTCAGGATTCATCAGCTAGGATCCACAATGCTCACTCAGACTGCTTCCCTGGTGTTGGCACAGTGAGTCCTTTTGCTCCCCTCAAGTACAGTCAGTACCACTTATCAAATCTACCAGATTTATATCTACTAGAAAGACTTATTTACATACTTAGGCCTTCTCTAAATGGCAAAGGGAACATTTTATAATAGACAAGCCACAGGCAAAGTAAAATTATAATTACCAATTTACCTCACTAAACTACATTCGAATTAACATCTTTATCTGAATCATCTATGTCCTGATTAAGCACTAAGTGCTGCTAGATTCAAACAAAATTATATGAAAATCACATCCCATAATACAATATAAAACAATCTAACGTAAGGAACCGGAGAAGGAAAATGAGATTGAGGTGAATTTTTTGGAGGTAGCATTTTCCTAGACAACCAGACATCATTTTGCATCATCTAAGTGCTTTCCTGCCCAAGCTTAGGGTTAAGAAAGGCACAATGAACTGTGAGTTAAAACCTCTCCAACAATATCCCGGTAGAATTAACTCCTCCAGCATGCCAGTGCTGAAAATTCAGCCTAGTATAACATGATGAGTACTTGAAGCACAGGCATTAAAAATACCCATTTAGGGCTTTATAAGCTTACAGGATGAAATGTCCCTAAGCATATAAGTGCCCAGGAAGGTTGCACTGCATTTCCAAGGGAGACTTGGCACTTACCAGTCTAAGAGGCTTCATGCTGCTGCTGCTTTGCTCACTGAGAACTGTCTGGTTCCTACTTCCCCTTTAAAGGCCACCGACAGCAAAACCTCACTGGTGGTGGTGACACTGAGGCTGCAAATGAAGTTTCCTTGTTTAGAACCTTAACAACAAGGACTGGCACAACTGGCCCCACAGGACAAGCTGTCCCCGAGCTGATACATACTCAGCTTAAATGCTGTATTTTCAGTTCTGCTAAATGCAGTGGCTACTGTAGTTTCCATATTGGACAGAAAAATTTTAGGAAGGAGGGAATTAAGAACAGAGAGTGGTGATTAAATATATTCCTTTTCCTACACACACAGAAATCCTACGTATTTTTTAAATGCGGGGCTATGCAGAACTGGCCATTTTTCCTATTTTATTTATTTGCTTAATCCCAAAGTAGCTGCAATTGTTGTGGCTTTCTCAAACAAACCATGATTCACATTAAAATGACAGAAAAAAAAATTATCCTAGAAATCCTCATATATTTTAAATTTTTGCGCTGGTTCCATTTGCTGGGTATGTCAGACAGCCATTCAGCTGAAGCAACAGACATGTCCCCACTTGTACAGATTTAAAGAACTGGGAACAAGTACTCCCCCTCTGTCACAAAGCACTTTGTTACAGACCTACCACTCTTCACTGGAATTAGAGCATGGCAAATGCCGAACTGTTTCTCTTTCAGATAGAGTATGTTATTCTTATACAAATTTAAAGATGTAAATTACTTTAAATTCAATATAATTTCTTTGAATGTCCCAAAGTCCTTTGAAACACCTGATTTTAAAAACAATCCCACCTAGTTTATGTGACTTGATTCAAGACAGAAATCAAGGCAAGGGAGAGTGTGTCCAAGATCACACACCTTGTTCACAACAGCAGGAATAAAAGCAAAGCCCAGACTCCTCTGTCCCCATCTCTAGCACCTCTTCTCTGGTCATTTTCTAGGACTGAGCAGGACACGCAGGTCCAACTGCAGTAGTCTCAAGGTGCCTATGTGCTACCTGCTTTCCTCAGCACTAACAGCTCTTCCTGAAGTGGTTTTGTGACACAACTGCCTAGAGTCCACAACCCAATTTACTTTTGATATGAGCTCACTGAAACTGAGGCTGAGTTTCAATGATTAGTGCCTAGCTTTTATTACATGGCACTTCTATAATGAAACACAAAGCATTAAAGGGCAAAGGATTTGGAATGAATACATGCAACTTCCCTTATGTAAACACTATCTAAATACCAATAAATTGGTGACACAGAAGGAAACAGTCTAAATGTGACAGTAACTGATTGCATTACAGAGACCGTACTGCTGGATTACGTCAAAGCACAGCATGTATCCACATATACGTATCCATATGCATCCACAAAAGATTGCTCTAAATCAGAAAATTACAAAACAGGTTCTGCGGCAACCTGCAGCAGTTCTGAGGATTTAAAAATTTCCTTTAAAAGACGAATGTTTACGTGGTGACACTGAGAAATTTACGAGAGAGATCGAAATCAGTAGGTTTATCCCTGCCCAAAATAATACTCTCGACTTGCATTTCTTTACAATTACAGCCCGCTCTTCTCCATGAGAAACACAAGACCAGCCTTACTGTTTCAAAAGGATAACCCAAATCTATGCAAGAACGACGTAAACGCGGGGCAATTCCGAGGCAAAAACCACCTGGACGAACCTGAGAACCTTGCAGAGGCACCCGCTCACCGCACACACCAGCGGAACACAGCCCTCCTGGGACCAGGGGCGTCGCGGAGGATAGCGACAGCATCCATACTGTCACCTCCGGCAGCAGCTGCTTATCCCGCGGGTGAACGGGACCTGCGAACCCCCGAACAACACCCTCCGAGAGAGGAGCCCGCAGGGAAAGGCCGATGCTGCCTCCGCAGCCCCGGGGATGATCCGCAGGGGGCTGCCCGGGCCCCCGCCCCTCCTTCCAGCAGGGATTTCTCTAGGGGATACGCCCGGGAAAAGAGACCCCCGCCCCCGGGGAGGCTCAGCGCCGCGGGAACAGGCGGCGGGGACACCCCGGCCACCCGCGAGTACCTGGTGCTGCCGGCCCGGCCTCGCCACCGTCCCGCCGGCGCTGAAGGGCCGAGGCCGGGCTCGCCGCTCTCCCAGCCCCGCTGGGCTCTGCCCCAGCCCCACTGGGGCG
>VZTR01030280.1:280464-305123 GCA_013400775.1 Chaetops frenatus
CAGCCCCGTCCCGCCCGCCCGGCGCAGAGGCGGAGCGGTGGCCGGGGCGCTGCCCGCGGGGGACCGGCCCTCGCCGCGACCCCGCGGCTGCTCTCGGTCCCCGGGAGTGCCAGCAAATGCCCCGGGCGGGGGTACAAGAAGCGGCTGCCCTCGTCCAGTCCACCCCGGCCCACCAGGACAGCCTCGAGCCCCGGACCCTTCGGCTCCGTTCCGCTCTCCTCCCCGGCACAGAGACGCTCCTTGGATAATGCTTTCCGCCCCACTCTCCGGTTCCTTATGCAAGAGTTTCTACCTTCTCTTTAAGCAACAAAGTAATTACGGCTTTAAAACAGAGAAATCGCAGGAGGTTCACATTTTGCAGATATTTGTGTGACTAAGTGCGCTGCTGCTGCAGAAATCTGGCCTCCTGCCTATTCCCAAGATCGTAACAGTCCTGAGCAAACATATGTTTTGCAATCGCATCAGCAAAACACTCGGCCTTTGTTTGCAGCAGGCTGTGCTGCGCTAGCCGACCCCCAGGGCTGTAAACTCTGCCAGATGCCTTGCATCTCCCACCTCTTTTGGTCTGGGATTTTATGTCATCAATTTTTTCAAAAGAAACAAGTCCCTGAGCTGGCCCACATGATTTTTACTTCTTTTTTTCTTTCACACCAATATAAGATCTATAAAGCTACGTTCTGGTAGATAGTTTTCCTTCAAATAATTTGAATTAAAACAAAATATGATAGATCCCGAGAAGGAGAACTTCTGTTGCAGTTTTCACGGGAGAAGGGCCAGGACAGTTCTGAACCCCTAAACATACTCACCTGGGGGAGGAAAGCTTCTGCCTACAATTCAGGCTGTGTGGTTTTGAGCTGTACCAAGTTATCTTACCAAGCAGGGAAATTCCATGACACTGAACTTTACACTTCTGTTAAATGTAAAACTGAACACTGCAAAATTGCTCACAGACTGTTCCTGTTACCAAACCTTGCAGCTAAACGCAGAAAGCACTGAGGGACAGTGCTGTCAGGGGAACATGGCAACATGACGCAAAGCAGTGGTTCTGCACATCTCTAATTCTTGAGCCTTAAAGGCTTTCTTTCCTCCCCACTTTTCAAATACTACCACATGTCTGGGTCATGCAATTAATGCTGGAGAACCTTCTACTGCTGAAGGCTTAGCAGCAGTTATAAGGTTAAATTACCTAGAGATGCCCAAGTACCACAGCTCCATCCTTATTTGGGGCCTTGGCTTGAAGCTGGTAAGTTTCTCCAGAAGAAACTGAGTGTTCGTACTACCTGCTTGCACTTTATAAAATGCTCAACAGAAGCACGGAGAAAGAGTAATGCAATACTGGCAAGGAAGGTTGCCTTTTGTGAGCTAATAAAATAAACTAATGAAGAACAGTGTTTAATTCCCACTGCTAACTTCCTGACTTCAGACTATGGTATAACAAAAAGGTAGCATGGGCTCCTCTTTCAACACAAGCAAACAACTGACTTGTGCTCAGAAAAACTGTTGAAAAGAAGAGTAATTAACCTGAAAGCTGAAATGCAAGAAGATACCTCAGCATAAGAAGTCTCCCTGGATGACAGATGGATGGTCATCCCCTTCAATGAATTTGTTAACACCCTTGGAAGAAGGGGTGGGGGAGGAGGGGCAGCACTCTCTCACTTCCAAAGTGGTTTTGTCCCACTGTGGTCATTTGTACTGCCAGGGTATTTGTGAGGAAGCCCGTTTATATTAACAGTTGTTCCTATACAAAGAACCTTGGCAGATACAGATTCTTTTCTGGCATTGTCCAAGGGAAATTCTCTCTCTTTAAACAACCAGCTCAACAACAGAAGGTAGGAAATGGTACTGTGTTCTTCCCTTTCTCTGTCAGGAGAGATGGAGGCCGTGACAGCATGTCAGAAAAACTGTGTACAAAGGGGAAGAGGAAGTTGCACAGCCACAGCAAACAAATAATAATGGACTTAAAAGCTCTCCCATATGGCCAGAGTACACAAGCCCTGCTCAGGCCCCAGGTATGCCTCTGCCTTAGCAGAATCCCATCACCCCGGCTTGCTGCAAGCCCTTTCTCCACCCCTCACACAAGTATTTCCAAAGTGCAACTTCTCCAAACTAAAGAACCCACACAAACCTGAGCCGCCTGCTCATCTATAAATCAGTACACAATTGCAGACTGGAATTAATCCTATTTGTGAACTAGTATGACCAATTACATGAACAACTTCATGAGAGAATATGGTCTGAGACTGGCACAGAGCTCACTTGGGTACTAATGAGTGCAAACCGCAGCGCAGCCAGGGAACACGGGGACAGATCCATGGTTTGGTTTGCATAACTGGAGTGTTCCCCTGTGGAAGCACAACAGTATGTTTGACCATGTATCAATGCAAGTAAACACAGATCTAGAAATGCTCCTGCGGGAAAACACAACAACAGATGTTAAACATGAAAATATTGATAGATACTGAGTTCCTTTCACCCAGAAAGAGTGCATGAGAGATACTCAAAGCAAACACCTCCTAAGCATTGAAGCATACTCCTTCATAGCAAGCACTTCCATAAAAGTTGCTTGGATAAATGGCATTTAACATCTGTGCACTCTAAGTTATCAGAAATGCAATTTTTCCTTATTACTACATTTAAAGAAACGTCCTGAGGAAGTTAAAAGGAGACCAACCAGCTCCAGCGTGACAAGCCTGATCCTGCTAACAAAAATGTCTGCACTTTGCTGCTTTAAGTTGAAACAGTTCTGTTTCAGTCCAATAGGGCAATTCTTTGAGTCAAGTTCAGCACAAACATATGACTCCAAAGAACTGGCAAACATAGATCTTAAATTCTTTCCACAGAAAAGCCATCCAGGCAGGAGCACTTGTAGCGCCTGTTACTGCAATGCACTAGACAGCAAATTAGTATCTCAGAGGATGATCAGATGATTCTTTCCCAGGAACATTTACAAGTAAAAACAGGTAATTCTTTGGGGCTCTGAGCTGATTTGTATTAGTTTTAGCTCACCAGGTGCTTCAGCAACGACTAAGCAGCCCCACACTGGCCACTATGAGCATTTCCTTGTGGATTCCTCTCATTCCTTGCTGTCCACAGCCACTACCCATTTCATAACAGATTTCATATATGTCTATTAATCTCTCCTGTCCCTTGATCATACATTTGTTATTTCTCAGACAGCAAAAATCTTTATCATGATAACAATATGGAACAGCAATCAAATCATTCATTACAGTGATGAAAGAACTGAAATTAAATAGAAGAAAGTATCATTGTAGCATGCAGGTAAAAAAACAATGGCCAGTATTTGAAAGCATTCTTCTTTATTTAACCTTAATCTGATTGTCAGGCTTCAAAAAAATCATTCTATTATTAGAATTGGTACACAGTTCTAAGGAGGAGAATAAACTGTATTCTTTGTACAATCTAAATCCTTGCTCTGTGTGTCAAAAAGGATCAGCCCTTTAGGAATGTCACTACACCTGATAGTTTTATAAGAATAACAAAAACAAGCTGTTTATTAGAATGGGGAGCTGACAATTGACCACATTGGGAGATAAGTTTAAACCAATATACAGCAACTTTCCTTTTGTAGTCTTTAGGATTGTAAGGTTGGCAAATCTAATTCCTACATTAGATTTATTCTTTTCTTCAAACCTTATCTGTCCTTGAAATGCTATTTTTCTATTTCTAGACCCTGCTTAAATGCTGCTTTCTTAATGGCTACACATTCAGCTGTAATGGCCAAATGACTTGCAAGTGATCATGTTTGTTTGTGAGCAATTATAAATCAGGTCATTTCTAGCCCACTGTATTTCCCACCACAGATAACATCTTTTCTCTCAGAGCTGCAAGAGGCTGTGAGACTCCTTTGTTTCACCTGAGCTGCTCTCACAATTGACTGACTTGAACTCACCAAGTTGCAAGAACTCCAGTGGTTTTATTTGTTGCCTGAACTATTTGGTTCATCACTTCGGATTTCTTACTGCCCCCAAAGAATCCTTCTTCTGGTAATTTCTGCCTTTAAGATTTCTACAGCTCACTCCCACCTCTAAACCACAAGTTGTTTTGTTTTTAATGTCAGCACAGCTTGTCCAAATTTAACATTCTGTTCTGCAGTTATTAGGTAGCAGAAGTACAAAGTTTAATTTAGGGAGCTATAAGAAGTTTAGATCTTGAGATTATTCATACTTTGGCAAGGACATGAAAACAGAAGTATGGTTTCTAAGACTACTGCAAATAGGTAGATTAAAGATGCATATCTAAAGCTCAGAAGATTGAAAGAGTGTCTTACCAGATTATCCTTCCCCTTTTTTATGAGGGTACGAGGCTCTTCCTAGGCTGTTAGAGAGCAGCTGAGCTATAGAAGTTGTTTATCTGGCTGGCTGTGGGTTCTGCTGCTGCTGTTCTGAAGTGACTCCAGACTCACGCACCACATAAGAATACACTGGTTAACAAGTCCCCCCAGACGCGGCTCTCCCAAAATCAAAGTCTGTGTCAGCTAGTTTCATAGTACCTCACAGATAACTTCTGAACTTTTGATGGCTAGAAGGTGGATAGAGAGGGGATTGGCTGTCCAGCTGCAGATTGTCACCACTCCCTGGGGAATGGAACATCTGCTGCCAGTCACTCTGCAGTCTCTCAGTACTAAATAATCATTAAGGTTAAACAAAACTAGTTTAACCTTAATAAAAGAGAGTATTTGGAGTTCAGACAAGAAAAATAAAACTTTACATAGTTCCCAGTTGTCTAGAACTGGTTTGGCCTAAATAGGTCACCTCTGTTTCCTTTAGTAGTGAACTGCTGGGTCACACCAAGGCCAAACATATGTCACAGCTCCTTGGAGCTGGGATATGTTCTACCATCTTATACTGGTGCCCCTTCTCCCCAAGATGAATACTGAAAAGTGGTGAATATCAGGTGTCCACTGAGCGAAAATTCACCCTTGGGAACTTCCTGCAATTCCTAATCCTCATGACTGATTCAGAGAAGAGCAATGAGACAACTCAGTACCTTACTTGCTATGCTGCCTGGAATGCTGCCTGACCCTGCCTCACCACTGTCATGTAAAGATGCTCTTGGAAGGCCTGTCCTGCATGGATGGAGGTGTCCCTATCACTCAGTGAGCAATCAACTGCCAACAAACCTTTTACACAACGCAAATATATGTCTTCAAAGCAAGAGAAGGCCAGCTGAATCATCTCTCTGAGTTTAAGGCTTCTGTTTTGGTTTTTTTTAAAAACTGCATTTAACCTCAGAAATTGTCTCAATATGAAAACAGAAGAAAAAACAGCTAAATGCATCTCATTATTAGCTTCTGACAGAAATAAGACACAACAGCAAGCATATGGTGAAAAAGAAAAGGCCTTTAGGAGTACTGGAGTGTTACACTTGGCTTACTGGAATTGGCTGAGAAGACCATGACAGCAAGTAACTCAGAGCTGCACTGCTGTGAGGTTACAGCGAATGTGCAGGAAATGCTGTGCAAATGTCCTGTGAAGAAGTTGCATCTAAAACCTGCTCTCATGTTCTGGAACATACAGCCATGCAACCCAGCAGTGCATCTTACCAGAAGCTTTTTGCCATCTTTACTCCTAGGGGCTTAAGTGTGTTTCTACAAAACTGTTTCATACTCTGACCTGAGGCTCATGCCTGACTTGATTCTGCAGGTATAACATACAAAAAGCTTACTTTTGGAGAACCTTCACCAAGGAACAAACTAGAAATTTATAAAATGCTTTCCCAAGAAGTCAAGTCAACCCTTAATGTCAAATATACCCACACTGTATTCAAAAACAAAGATATTTCTGTGTTTTCTTTTTGTGTGTGTGTTTTGTTTTGTTTTTTGTTTGTTTTAATAAATTCAATGTTTCCCCCACAAAACCACAAGTAACAAGAATGGAATGTGACAAAATGTCATGCCATTTAGTGTACCTCAAGATTCAGCTATTTATCTGTAGCTTGATTGTTACAATGAGATAAATGAAGTGAAGTAGTACTAAATAATACCATGAATTACTGCTAGAGATTCAGGAACCCTTCTGTCAGTAACTTTACTTTAGGGAACTGTTTTGTGGCTTTCTTCTTGCACTTGCCACTTTCAGGCACATGCTCAGAGTGCCTAAGAGCAGCAGCCAGGAAGAAAGAAAAATCAGTTCTTTTATTTTCAGTTTTCACAGTCTAGCTATGTCCCACATAATGCACATAATATTTTTTTTTTTTTAAGTCTGGGCATTTAGGAAAAGCATAGAAGTTTTTTATTAGGAAAAAAACCAAATAACTATAAAGCTGTATTCCCCTTGCATTGTCTCTAATGACCTATCTTGACAGGAGGGTTGTAAGTTCCTCAATACTGAATCTCTCTCCTTATTTACCTAATACATGGAGCCAAGTAAAATACTATCATATTGGATTTATCAATTCCTTTAGAACAGCATCTTGGCAAAAAGTTAAAAAAACAGCATCATCGTAGAAGAGCAACCCACATCATTGATTTAATGGCAGCCATTAGGAAAACAGATCATCCTCTAGGTACTATTTAACAACTGATTATTATAAGTTAAGGCAATAACACCAGATCTGTCATTTTCATATCAGATGTGTTTCTTTTTGCCTTTGTATTCAGAGACAAACCCATTAAGACCTCTGCTTGAGGAGAATCATAAAAAATACCCATATGAATAATGTATTTCTTGTCATTTTTGGCAATTTTTATTGGTGTTTTGTTTAAATTCAGACAGCTCTGTGATCTTCATTCTTCCCATTTTCAGAAGATGACATGGCTAAGACTTGAAACAAATAATTTTCTTGGCATTTGCTTTCTAAATCAGAAGAACTGAGCAAAGCACTGCTTTCCTGCTGATACAAACCCTAAAAGACCTGGCCTGTCTCCTGCTCAGAAACTGATAGCATTTCCTATCAGTTTCTAGTGGGTCTTACTATGTTGCCACTCACAGCAATATGCCATTTCTTCCTGTTTCAGTGAGTTAAGAGGTCAGTGACCCTTGCTGGGGGTACAGCAGGGAGCAGAAGCCTCCCAGCCCATCAGGAGCCACGCGTGCCCTGTGACCAGCGGCTGCCAACACCCGCTCTGATGAGCCCCAGCAAACTGCAGTGCCCCTGCCAACATGCGCTTCAAGGACATGGTACACGTGACCCCGTTTAACACAGCACAACTTCTGCATCCTTCTAAATCCTGGATAACTTCAGAGCTTGGAGAGCTCCCTCAAGGGCCCTGGGACAAACTGGCCTGGCACCAAGCTCCTGCAGGACTATCATCCTCATACTGCCACTGCCATCTTGGCACTTTTCCACTGGCCACAAAGGCTTTGGGTCCCTGCAGGACAACCATAAATTCACAGGATATTTCTGCAACTGAGCTGCTGAGGATCTGAATAAACCCACATACTCTTCTGGACTTTGTAACATTGCTGTCTGCAATGTAGTGACATCTAAACCGTGCAACTGTTAATACCTTCCCCCACCTACCTTCTCAAAAGCATATTTTGTAGGGCAACCAATTCGAAACAGGCTTGAAATCAATTCTAGCACTTTCAGTTCAAATACTGTTAAGTATCTTTTTTTTTTTTAAGTTGACCACAGTATTGGAACTTAGCCTTAAATCCACTGTTTGTTATAAACATAATTTTAAATCAACCACTTGCTGTTGTGAGAGCTTTCGAAAGACCACCTACCACTGCCTACCTGCCTACTTTCTATACAGCATTTTAAAGCCACGATAGATTCTGCTAAAGTCCTGGGAAAGGCCCGCACTGACTCTGTAGCCCCTCAGATTCGCACAAGCTGAACCCACACACAAAATACATACAGCAGATGTGCTGTAGGAGACACAATGCTCTAGATTTCCTGATCAGAATCAGTATTTTGTAATCAAGCTACCATTGAAGCCTGATAAGTAGCAACTTTCAAACATCAAGTAAGTAAATAAAGTACAAGTAAATGAAAATGCACACATACCGTATTAAACATACACAATTTCACTAAGATAGTATTAAAATAGGAGCTGATAAATCTGAATATGAAGCTATAAGCATTCAAACACCTTGTCATTTTGTCAGCAAAGGTATAAACCCATACCTGTGCCTCTGCCCCTCGCCAGCATGACAACTGCCCTCTGGACACTTGTGGGGATTCCAAACCAGCAAAATAGAGCAAATGAAAACTGGGGCAGAACTGGACCACATTTTCAATACTGATGAAGATGCAACAATTATCACTGAAGCCTGTAAACTAAAATGCTAGCAAAAAGCTCTGGTTCATTTGCTAACTTGCCTATATCGCTAAAAACAGCAGAGAGGATGATTTCTCTTTATCGGGGTGTGTTTGTCATCTTATTGAGAAGTCCTTCTCTTGGCAGAGACTACCACAAAAATAATTAATTCTATTTTTTTTTGTAAACATAAAATTCATATAAGTACCAAATTATAAGTTAATGTCAAATGTGACTTGAAAGAAATTTACATGTCCCATCACACTCCTCTGAAGCTGGTAGGGATGAGACTAAACCAAATTTGGATTGTAGCTAACAAGGGCCAGAGGCCAACTCTTTAGAGCTGCAGCAAATAAGCAATTACTTGGCAAAGCACAGGTCTGGAGATGTCAAGGGTCACTGCACAATGGCTAAAGCAAGACTGAGATGAGTCCCAGAGAAATTATTTTAGTGAGCTTAGACCAAGGGTTCACAGAGAAACCAGTCAGTATCAGCATTAAGATCTGAACTACCAAAGACTGGCAGGGCAGAATTCAGGGTTTGGGCTAAGGAAAGAGAGAGAGCTCCTGAGCATCATCTCTCTAAATTTAAACTTAAGCCTAGTGGGAGTAATTTTGCTAAGGCAAGGTGTTTGCACATCCACAGCCAGCAGCTGAAGTGTAGAACTTGTACTAACCAGGATCCAGAAAGGGAGGGTCAATTGTGGCAAATGAGAGGGCTCTCTGAGTCCTCTCTTTTAACAAGAGCCTGATTCTTTGCTCTGAAAGAATAAATATATAACACCCTATCTACCTAAATTCACACTGCAATATCATCTATATTCTTTCTTCCACATGCAAGGACCACGTTCATTCATTTTCTCCAGTGAATTCATTCTTGGGGCTATAGAACAATAATGCAGCATTACACACAGGCAGGCACTTTCTTAATAGCTGCCTTGCTCTAATTATTTTGTTGAAATATAATCAAGACATTGCTGGGAGGGAATGTTTTAAACTGGAGTCACTTCAGACTTCAGGTTGTTTCTGGCAACACATTGCCCTGGCTCAGGGAAATGGTCCTGTACAAGCAACCAAAATTAATCATCTGACCACACCTGAGCTGACCTGAACAGGAAAGAAAGATAACCTCCATATAGGCCTGTACAGCAAGTATGTTAGGAGTGGAGGACTTTGCCCAGTTTCACATGATACAGCAACTGGACAAACTCTCCTAATGGCTCTGAACCTCAAACACAGGCTGCTCTGAAAGCAGAGGGAAGAAGAAATTAGCTAGAGGCAGGCTGGGGAGCTGGTTCCCAGGGAAAAACTCCAGAAAAGAAATGAAAGGATGGGGTTAGAATGTTTCTGCATTGCAATGTGGGCACAGCCCAGGTGGGCAGCATAGATGATGTTAAATCAACAGATTTTGAAAAAACATGAAATGTAACTGCAGCGCATCCAGAACCATCTTAGTTCACTGGGTCCTACCAGTGACCTCCCAAGTACCATTTGTGTAACAGGTCTGAACCTGCTCCAAACACATCAGACACCTGTGTGTATGCATGCAGCCATTGTTTTACAGACTATAACCAGCTACTAGAAGTGCCAAATTATCAAATTCCATTCTTCCCTTGTCTATGCCATCTCCCAGGAGTGGAGGGGATGGCAGGGGTGGAAGGGACAGCAATGTGTGTGGGTAATAGCAGCACTATTTATGAAGTTCTAAAAACCGACTCTCCGCATGGGTACTCACTGATGAAAAAAACCAACCCACAACTGCCTGCTCTGCCTCATAACAAGACAGACGTCCACATAAAACAAAACACACATTTAGATTTTTGGCTCAATATTCTTGTCTCTGAATTGTTGCTCTGCATATCAACAAATGATCCTTTGTTTTGAGAAAGCCTTACCAGCCACAAGTTTCCCAAGAGAGGGATGCTACATCCTCAGGCACTGACAGGCCTGCCCGGTAATAAGTAACCAGCATGTATGGGATAAATGGCACAAATCCAGGCCTGAGTATAGAGGAATCACGAATACTGACCAAGAGAGAGTTTAAGTTAAGAAGGTATCTGGATACAAGAATGACAGAAAGGTATTGGACACAGTTATCCTACAACCCTGCTATGCTGCCCTGCCTGCCAGCTTGTTGACATTTATGTGGCCATTAAAAAAAGAGAGAACAACCACAAACAAGACACTACGCAAAACTTTTTTCTAAAAGTACAATGTTAAGGAACATTGGACACAGAGGTATTCAAGCCAGTCTTAAAGCAATCAGCCTCATATTGAGAGTTACTGGCTAACAATTCTCAGTCAACAGTAGCTAAAAACATTCAATTCCAAGCACCTAGAGCATGGGAAAGTCTCCAGTCTATTTAAAAGTCAGAAATATCAAAAAGCTGCAGTAGAAACAGAAGTCTGAACTTGGCAAGTAAATGCCTTTTCCACTCCTTTTAAGACAATCTTCCTTGATGGAAGTTGTCTATTTTAAAGGAATTGAATTTTGCCTTTGAGTATCCTATTAAATTCTTAACTAAGTATGGTTAGAACTGTTTTTTTAAAAGACAAGGATACAGTTACTGATTTTTTTAACGAAGTTTGTTGACAGACTAGAGCAACAGCACTTACATTATAATTTTCAAACAATAAATAAAGCCTCGAAAAGCAAATTTATTTCATGTTTTCTCTGTCAGCTAGCAAAGTATCAACTGAATGTTAATGGCATTTATCCTGATATTTTGGTCACCATCAGATTTGAAGGAATACAGCTGCACCCATTTTTCCCATATGTTTTATATCAGTGTCTCCCTTAATGTTTTCTTACTCTCAGAATACAAAACTTCCACCAACTGTTGGAGAAGCTCCCCAACTGCATTTGACTCTAATATGAACCTCTTCATCAGACTGTCTACAACCTTTAGCCTGTGTTCCCAATAGTCTCATTGGGCAAAGGGAGTGGGCAGCTGCTCAGAAAGCTTGTAACTAACAGAACATTGTGAAAGGAACATGAAGGGAACTAGAGTCAACAAATTAGATTTGAAGATTTTAAGCAAAGTGCCTGAAGAGACAGCACATATTTTAGTCTGGTAACAACCTCAAACATTACGTAAGTGTATTTGTACATCACTCTGGAAAGCCTACAGTTCCTGTGGTAGAAGGGTGCTTGACCTCCACGGTTTGCTGCTTACAAGCAACAGTTTACATTGAGCAGAGTGTCCCATCTTAGATGCCCTTGAACCAATTTGAAAACTTATTAAAGCAGAGTTGCAATTATGTGAAAAGTAGGTGGAGAAAGACGCAGGAAAAAAAGCTTCAAAGGTTTTCAATTAACTTCCAAGTGGCACTTCCAAGAATCGGCATGTCTGTTCCATACTGTGAAACAGTTTTCCAACCATTTCCTTTGCCCAGTATTTTTCCAAACTGACTAGTACAGCCAAGCACAGCTAGGCAACTCAGAAGAGTGCACAATGAAAGACATTTCAGCAGAACCCTGGGTTCATGACCTATTTTAAGTAATGGAAATCTGCTTAAATATGATTCTAATGTAGATATAAGAACTCTTCATATTGAGATTATATCGACCTCTGTGTGGCTCTCTTATGTTCCAGTAAGGCTTGTACATCAAGTTCTTCCCTGACAGGAGGCCCCTTTCAACAAAATGAGGCTCAAAATTCAGAACACAAAAGCTAGTTTTCTGCATCTTTATTGTTTTCAGTCTCTCCTGACTCTACTGCTTCTCAAACTAGCTCAGCTTTTCAACGACATAAGAACTAGAAGGAGCTAGAACAATGTACTAAGGTTTCAGGACAACACCCCACAACCAAAGCAGGCCCCCAGTTCTCCTTAACTTCCACCTGCAAAGACTTCACATTATGGAAGAGTCTCCTCTCTGCTCTGCTATAGGTTGCTGCTATTCAAAAAAATTAATTCTAGCTCTGCAAGAGTTCATTATTACTTTGCTGATGTCTCTTTACCAAAGCCATTTGCAGGTTGAAAATGTCTGGCCTGCCCCAGGAAAAACAAAGTCTAGGAGAATTTATCTGAATTTGAGCTTGTTATGAAGCTGAAACTTGCACAAGTTCAATAAATACAGGCTTTGTCTCAGCTAGTGTCACACAACTTCCTTCTGCCTTGGAAGAACTAGGAAGGTCGAGGCTGAAAACTCCCTGTACAAAGTACACATGTAAAAGTAGAAGAAAACAGGCTGCACTCCTCCCCAGTTCCTGACAGCTGGATCCACTGATTGTTAAGGACAGGGGAGAGAGCAAACCTAGAAAAGGCAGTTTCTGGAAATGAAGGATAGCAAACCAGAGGCTTAGCTGGGGAGAGCAAGAAAGCATCCAGGACCAACAACTCCTAGGGAAAGGCACCCTTGTACTTATTGGGCTTAGGGACAGCCCCCCTTCATAAGGGGACTCATCCAGGGCAGCAGCCTCATAAATTGCTGTGTAGTATATCAGCAACAAGTGAAAACCATCTCTCTCAGACGAAAAGCAGCTTTTGGTGTGATTCAACTTCATCGAAGTTTCAAACAGTGGAAGTTTAAGACAGGGCAGGGACTTAATGGAAAACGTGGGTTTACCTGAGCATATGACCAAAATGCAACTAAATCCTTCCCTATGGCCAGAGAGCTTTGCTGTATAACCTGTTCAGATGGATTCAATTTCTAGAATTGAATTTCCAAGTTTTATTACTAAGCACAGCTGCTAGCAAACAAACACACAAATCTGATGTGAAAATAAAATGGTAGCCTATCTATTCTTCCACTGTGGCTACTGTATTTGTTTTCTCTCTTTGGACAAACACCCAAACTTGGGACATTTCCAGCTGGTTACATCAGCAGTTTATACAGCAGTAGTTACAGACAAAAACTACTTTTCACATTACTCTATGGACTTTATTACAATTTCCTTCTAAAATCTGCAGCATTAGAGACAACCTTCTATGTTATTAAATCTATAGCATCTGAAAAAGAAAATTGACATGCTTGTCTTTTTCATCTTCAGAACAAATTCAATGGATCAGAGTTCCACAGAGAATCTAATTATCACACAGATTTTCAGAGACATCAAATTATCATCGACTTTGCAATTAACACTACAGGCCAGTGACAAATGATGCAGGAGTACCTGTTAACACAATTTAACAAAACCAGTCAAGTCCCAAGGCAAAGAGGGATTCAAAGCCTTTCAGATGACAAGAAATAGTGGCCAGCTGGCAAGAGATTTAATGAATACAACAGCATTCAGCAGCAATTTGAAAACTGTCTGCTTGGGTAAGGCTGAGTTATTAAAGAAATCTCCATTTATAAACAGTGTTGATGGGATTTAAACAGCCTGTGTAAGAAGGATTAGAAGTCAATTGAAAAGTCTGTACAGATAAGAAAGCAAAAAGAAACTGTGCCCTTGAATTCTGTACATAGTGATTAACCTTATCTTCGCCTCCTGGCACACAGCAGGGGTAAAACAGGCTGCCTTATGCATAGTTGGTAAGGTGGGCTTTGCATTAGGGCTATTTAATGCTTGTACAGTGCTTTGAGCTCTACTGTCCCTTCACTCTCCCTCTCCCCGATTTTTCAAACTGTATACTAAAAATCATCTTACATCATCCCACCAGTTACATTTAACAGATACCAGAGACACATAAGTTGCAAGAGTCTGTCAAGGCATGCTATAATGATTACATTTTCCCTTCCTTTATGTAATTGATGATCTTGCTATTCTTTGTTAGACTTTTATAACTGTACACCTTCAATATACACCAGTGTAAATATTGACAATGGAGATTGGCAAGTGAGGATTTCTGGGCGAAGGAGGAGGGAGATGAGAACTTGTTTTTAAGGGTTTTTTCCTCTTGCCTCCAGAATATCCTGTAATATTCTGCTTTACACAAAATTTACTATGGCTTTTAATTTATGTATCACTTCTTGGAATAAGACAACAGACAGGAACACAAAACTAGCTCTTTTCAGTCCTTAATCCCTCCCCTATCCTTTCTCATCTTCTCCTCCCATCCAAAATCCAGCCTATTCTGGTAACATAAGTTGCCTATTTCTGACGTGCCTTTTGTAAAACAGCCAAAGGCAAAGAGCATTTAAGGTGAAAATGTACAATGCCACGTCTTGTCTTGGTTTCTCTTGCCTGTAACATAGCCTAACATTTGATTTGCTTCCTTTGGTCTTGTCCAGGATACAATAAGAGCTTTATGAAAAAGCTCTGTAAGAATCTGGGCCATTGATTTGAACAAGGACTATTTAACCATGACACAGCACCAAAGAGAGCTGCTCCACACGCCAGCTCTGGAAGCAGCATTGCCGTTTCAGCACAGGGCTCTTAACAGGACTGCAGTGCTCAGCAGCAAAGCTGAGCAGCTTCTGGGACCTGAGGTTATCTCCTGGCACAGTCCTTCACCTCATTGTACCAGCCTGTCAGAGCTAGTTCAGGTGTGTCCAACGCTGCACCACAAAACATGATGTAAACATATTCCAATTACTTATCTGTGACATTTATCAGCCTATGTTTTTTTCCAAGGCATCGCAGAAACCATTACATAAACATAACCAGAATATTACATGCAGAAGGGGACAGCTATTCCACTAGGAAGTAATATTTAAGAAACAAACAAACAAGCCACAGATACTTGTGAGTACATTGCCTCCATGCAAATCTAGGGTGGAAATGAAGAACATCACTTGCCCTAGGGAGATTCAATGAGCTTATTTTCAATCAGCTGTATTTGTATAAACCTGTATAAAAATCCCGTAGGAAATACACTTTTTCATTTAGTAAGTATGGTTTTATATCCTTCAGAGTAAAATCCTTCAAAGAAATACATTGTAATTCAAAATACATTTGTGACTATTCATTTTGCAGCAATACTTTCATGGTCCAGTCCTTACTCTGAATGACATATCCAGGGAATCCTCATTGAGGATATAGAAATGAACTTAGCAGTACCAATCCCTCCTTAAAGCTCATCACCCTTTTATGTAGTTCCTACCCAAAAAGGGAGGGTTTCTTGGTACTTTCTTCTCTTTGGGCTGCAAAGTCACCATAGGTAAGATAGCCAGGTCTCCCTATTTGTTAGGGTTCCTACCATCTTAGTATGGCACTAAAAAGGACTGGATTGCCATTCTCTAATGGCTGTGAAAGATGAAGTGAACCTTAAAAACGGAAAAAACACCTTGCATCTGAATGCAGTCAGGCAGCTGCCTCACTGAAACATCAGCAGTATCAGTCACAGTTGCCCTGCCTCAATGCACGTACCTAAGAGGATTATGACCTAAAAACGTGCAGTTTGGCTCCTTCACTGTAACCTCATGATGCTATTTGGGCATTTATGAATAGCCAGATCTCTGAGCAGCTGAGCTGCTAATAACATGGCACGTACCAACCACACTGCAAAGCAAGTGATCTCACCTAGGCAGCTTCTGTAAACATGGCTCAGCCACAGAAATATGACAAGCTTCTGAGCATGCTTAAGGTTATTCCATAAAGAGTATTTACTGTGTTGCCTGAAAACTCATAAATAGGGCTTTTGGGGGTTGCCCTCCAATTTTTCATGAAGAAAATTTAGACCAAGCATTCCTTCAAAGGGATTTCCTATTGTAGTAATTTAGCATACCATATTCTGAAGATTAACTTCTCTAAACAGCATTTCCAAACCCAGCAATCTTCCTTTCTGAACACCTATTTCCATTAGGAAGTATCCAGCTGTTACAGCCAAGAACTGATGGCACTTCCAGTGGCTTATCTGAACAAATGCACACTGCTGGAATAAAGACCACTTCTCCCCATGGATGCATTTTGGAAAAGTACTTTTTAAAGCCTCCTGCACATGACAGTGAAACTGAATTTAAATTCTGAAGGATAAAAAAGTCCAAATCTTTTGAAAGAAGCTATAAATACGTTACCTTCTTCCTTAAATCAACAGATATTACTTACTTGTTGGCAAATTGGTAGGAAAATAAAGTCTTTGGTTATTCACAAGGTCTACCATTAAAACCAAGAATCGGAAGATTCAATTGTCTAGTGATCTCATGGAGAAACAGCTAAACCCCAGTTCTGTCCAGATTAAATGAGGGTAAATCCTATTTACCAGCATTTAATCTCCCCTATACCACATCTTCCATTATTAATACTTAAAAACAGAATTCTATGTCATGTGGAATGGTGTTAAAGAACAGAAATTCCATCAGAGTAAATATGAAGATCACTCTATAAGAAATTTCTGGTTTGCAAAATATTTACCAAAGAATCCTGTAAGAAAATAACATTTATTTTTGTATAACATATTTCATGATATCAACTAAAGCAATTGAAAAACTACAGGGGGCAAGCTCTACTTCAGATCAGGCTTAGAAGCTTATCTACTCTTATCAATTGTATGAGCTCATCTAAGAAAAGCGAGCACCTCTCCCTACAAGTCTGATCTGCTGTTATAACAGCTACAACACTATTTTTATTCAAAAAAGAAAGAACAAATTTAGAACAATTGCTAAATATTTTTTAGTTGTTTTTCTTTTTTCTCCCCATCAAAACAGCAAATAATTCTTTCCTTAAAGGCTCCCCTGCCACAAACACCAGAGCAGGAGAAGAAATACTGGTCAGACAACTTATTTCAGAGAACAATACTCTGCATTAAGTGGGATTTCAAAGAAAAATGGTATGATAAAGAGGTTTAGCCAACAGCTTTGATGTTTTTTGATGCAACTTCGTAAAATGAGCAGCTATTTATTTTCAATATATAGTTATTGAACTCTGCCTGGCTTACCTGATGGGTGCAAAAACTAATGGATAAGTGATAGAAAATTATTACATATTCTTCAATGTTTTAATCTTCATGACCACTAAGAGAAATACACCTTGAAATCTGAAAGAAATCTGTACAGCACACCATGCAGAATACTTAGGAAACAGTCACAAGGAAATTACAAAAGTATCCCAGCTGTAGAAAAAGGAGAGATGGGACACCCTGAAAGCCTACTCAAGACCAACCTTTTTCAGCAGAATCAACTGCAGCTTTGTCATCCTGACAGATGTTTGCCTAACCCATTTGAAGGCTTCTAGTGACAGAAGTGTCATGAGTCCTTAAGTAAAGGAGTGCTCAAGTAACCTTATGATTAAGATCTGTATTTTACCTGATACCATTATCTGAATGAATCTGTGAACACAGAATGACTATTCAGTGTTATAAAAAAATTACTTATCTTCTCTAACTGCTGAATAATATGTAACACACCACCAATTCTCAAAGAACATACTGCTAAGAAGGACTTCTGTTATGTTCTTGAAGTGTGACTCAGCTGCTCAATTGTCTTTTCATCCAGATAGTAAAGCAAAACAAACTCAAGTCTAAAAGCAAACAGCATAAAATATAGTGCATGACAGAATAGAAGTGGCAGCAGGTATTTCAACTTAGAGTGTGGCTTAAAGCATTGTTGTTGTTGTTCTCAATTGTTTTATGGCTACAGTGGATTTGTGACTGAGAAACAGAGGGAAAAGGATAAAGATTCGGGTGATTTAAAATTTCTGAAGAACAATTGTTTTGTGATAAACTTTTTAGAGCAGGGGAATGAAGCTCCTAGGAAGAGAAGCAGTATGCAATCTTACTGCACCTTAGAACAATGCTCGGCAGAGATTGGGGGATTAAGAGAGGTCTATTCCTACTCCATAATAAAATTGGTTGCAGTACACCATTAGCAAAGGGTCTTTCAAAAGGCTTAGATGCCATCTTTATTAAACCCCACTTTTGCACCAGCTCCCACTAATTTTTGAGAATTTCTTGTTCCTCTCCAGCAGCCCTACCATTGGTTACTCTATCAGGGAGAGGTTACTTCTGCTGAGACAGATAAGTAATGACCTTGGACAGCAAGTTTGTTACTTCATCTTTGCCTCAGAAGATAGGGACAAAATGTTCTACTTGTTCTGTACAACCCTTGTTACTGAAGAAAACAAGTAGTGGCTGATGTACTGCTGTCTCTTCCAGTCTGAAGAAGCCACATGATCTCAGATCCTCATAAGGCTTCCCCCTCTAGACCCTTCATCATCCTCATGGTCCTCCTCTAGATGCTCTCTAATATCTTCATACCCTTCTTGTACCGTGGTGCCCGAAACTGCACACAGGACTAGAGGCGAGGCCACATCAGCACAGAGTAAAGCAGGACAATCCCCTCCCTTGCCTGGTTGGTGCAGTGAGAGGTCCCTCTCAGTGTTTCCTTGGCAGTGGCTCATGTTGAGAAGGAACTTTCCACCTGCACTCTCCTGTATTGTTTCTTTCAGTGGTAATTGACTACAATTACATCCCCATTCCCTGCTCACACGAACTCTGCCAACAGAAAGCAATCCTGTCTTACATCCTGGAAGGCCCATATATTTTTTTCCTCACACAACAGATGTCATCACATCAAAGAACAGTGATGATTATCAGCAAGCCTCTCAACGCACACACAAAGGGAAAGAAAAACACACAGCTGTTTAATAAGTCTTGCTGACGGCCCTCAGTATCCTTACAAAAATTCAGACAAAAGCAGGACCAATGAGTCTCCACGCAAGACTTCCCACAAGTGTATGATGGTCAGATTTCAAAAAACTAGTCACAGTTGATAAAAGGAAGGAATGCATGGAAACTGTTTTCAGGTTTTCATGGGTAGAGGTGAAACAAAAGTATGGAAGTCAAGACCCCAGCCAGGGTGAGATGTAGGTGATGGATGGATAGAAGTAGATTTTTGCAGGAGTTTGACTGAGTCAATGTGAAAGGATCTTTCTAAAGCTATTACAAAGGAAATTCAGGATAGAAGGGAAAAGGGGTCAATGTATGTGTCTACAAAATGTACGTGACTACAAAAATCAATCCTACAGGAAAAAAAGGATGAAAATTCTGAGTGCAGCTCTGAAAAACAGTGGTGTAGCTGAAATAAGGACCTTTCCCTCCACTGGAGTTTTGGACTACCCTAATTTGTGAACATTTGCACACGTATGCTTACAACAGCACAGTGACAGGGAAAGAAGATGGCTGGAAAACTGTAGGCCTCTTAACACTCAATGTCCCTTCTCTTTTATTCTACATGCAACCTAGGACTTCCTGTCTCCTTTCAAGAACTCCTTAAATAAAAACATTTTGCCTGCACACAAGCTCTACTTCCACCTTTATTTGTCAATCAGTGGTAGGTCTTCTTCTCTGTTAAACTGGCTTCGTATTCATCATTATGGCTCAGTTTGAGGCAATGATCAGGCACTTCAGTCTATATGGAATAATTTCCTATTAAAAGTCTTAGAAAGACACTTTTTCCTACTTTAAAACTTACAATCTCATTTGAGACCAGCAAAAAGAAAACATCGTGCTAGAGCAGTTACCACAGTGGAAACACAATCAATGACTATGATATCTGGGAACTGTCACAACATGGTAACAATTAATTAATACCTAGGGAAAAAGACTTAAACCCATTGTTTGTTAAATTATATTATAAATTAGTATAGCAATCCATGAAGGAAAAAGAGCCTACATATGTGATCAAATTAAATGTGAAATTCCTCTCTATAAATATCTGATGCTTATTATTTATTACTGTCATCTTTAAATGCATTGATCTTACTTATCCAAGCACTGTACTAATCTGAAACTGAAAGCTTACCTTACCGTCAAGAGAGGCAATTCTTTTCCTAAAGCTGACATCTCAAAGAGTTCTCTTCTGCTTAAAAATGTAGTTGGGTCCCATCTGCATTTTTTGTTTGCCCTTGCACTGTATCTGAATGATTCCATAGGAAATACACTTAGTCCATAAACAAAGCTTTTTTAAAACCAGTTTTCTACAGTTGTACAGCTGAGCTTGCAAATTCATCCAGGTCCAAAAGTCTGAAGTGCACCTCTACAGACTGTCAGTGCAAGAAGGTGTCTGAACACAAGCCAGCTTCAGTGCAGAAACCATGTAACTGTGACACTGTTTTCACCATTTCAGAGCTAATAAACTCAGCCTCTTAAAGAGAGAAACAGTTCTAATACTTTCTGGAAGATACCCAACCATAATGAAGGTCAAGTTACAGCCCAGATGCACACCTGTAATTTCACTCTGTTCACATCATTAACAATCACACAAACCTAGAAATGGTATCAGATTTCAAGCAGCTAAAATGGCTTTGCTAACACAGCTCAATCCTGGACGATTCGTTCTTACTCTACTGGAGAGTTCACTGACCTAACAGGGTTCAAAAGCAGTGAGCATTCCTGCAGATATGCTCAGCAGATAGCTGTACTGTGAGAGGAGACAAAATCTGTTGAGAAAACAGCCTTTTCCATTTGCAAGTAAACTGCTACTGATATTTAAAATGGGTTTGGTTAAATTGCCACAAGCTATGTCCATACCTTTATAAACACTGTTTACAAGTGGCTTAAATAAGAAAGAGAGAAAACCAAATTAAAAGGGAGCTTTGATAACCCAGTGTACATTTATTTACAGCTTACACTTTACTGATGATTATGTATGGAACAGCATTTGCAAAACAGACTACTGACAAAACTATGCAAACATTGTTCCTGCAGTACTGTCAAGTCAGCTTGGGAACAGCTACTGCTGTGGTTTCCTTGTGAAAGTGTAAGCACTTTATGATCTGATAAGAGCCACTGTAGGAGTATATTATAAGACAGAATTTCTGTTCCAATTCTTCATCCTCATCAATACACTATGTTACATAGGTAACAAAAGCCCCATGCAACATAGGTGCAAGTAATTCTGGGTTTTAAACATGGAACCACAGGTTTGAAGCTTAAGTAGTTGCACTTGATGCTGTCTATCAATACTGGATGAGCCAAGCAAGACTTCAAACTCTGTCCCTTTTCAGCTTCAGAAAATAAATTTATGAAAAGCTTAGCTTCCAAAATAGCAAATTTAAATATGCATAATCCAAATATCTGCATGTAATTTACTTGTAATTCAAATTTAGCATACAGTTCTCTGTGACTGGACTCCAAAGATTCTACTGGATTACTGATGACAATGACAATCTATTGTTAAAATGCTGATTTCAAGCAGTGAGTATAAATGAGTTTCTTTTCTGTCTTTTCCCAAGAATCACTCACTCAGCCATTACCTGGACATCCAAAAAATCTAGATATTGAAGGAACATGCTCCTTTGTTTCTCATATACCTTCTAAACCAGAATTTTTACCTGAACTGTAGCAATATGGTTTCAGAGAGATGCCATAATCAAAGCATGAAGGGGAAATGGCTCTCTCTGCTTCAGGTATCTTCAGGTACAATGAGGAAGTTATAGAACTGACAAATCATAATCCTCAAAAACAAAGAAACCTGTTTGTTGTATAGTTTATGTGGTAAGAGCTCAAACCAGTAAATTTTGGTATACTCTAATTAATCTTTGGATATACCTCCTATGATATATACTTATCTAACAAGAATACTTTAATGCATATACTTTTTCAAGACGTCAGTTGGAGACAACCAATTCAAAACAACCAATGGAGACATTGGTTTTATTATTGCAAAAATATATGCTTCATTGCTCAATGAGTCTAGCACAAAAGTTTAAATAGATCTGCAATAGTCTTTAAAGTAGCCAAGAGAGCCTGTGTGATGTGCTGCTCTTCCCCCTTCAAAAAAAAAATGAGAGAATTAAAAGAAGTTTTATTTGACAAGCTTAGAAATTCAGGTTTGTTTACCCAAGACTCTAGAGAACTAGCACACAGCTACACTGCAATTTTCAGCAAGTTCAGCTCTGGCCATAAATTACAGAGGATACAGCCCAGCTGGCATGACTCATTCCTTTTGCAACTGTGCTTTGACTTCTAAAAGGCCCTGCTCATCAGCTTGTTTCCAGGAATATCATCTTTTTTGCACACCTGCTTAACAGGCACGAGTAGAATTCCAGGCTTTTGTTTTTGCTCAGGTCCTGCCTCTCAAGACCAGATGTGCCCAGCTGTGACAGAGGCATGTGAGTATAAGTGTCCCCAGTTTATGTGTCAGCCTTGTTGACGAGCACTTTCCTCCAGACTTTTTGGTCCTCTGGTCCAGTCTAAGGCCACAGTACTTCACTGCTAGAGAATAACATTCATCTGGGCAAGCAAAAGAAGAAAATGACAATAAAGACTGGCTATAAAAGGATTTCATTCCAGATGAGAAGGGGATTTACAGAAAATGAGTGAGGAAAGAACCACTGGTAGGCTTCATTCATCTTCTGTTAAGAAAAGATATGTTCTTTTTTACTTAATAAATAGAAATACATTGCAAAGATTAGAGACAAAATATAGAGTGACACCTCAAAAAGTTAAATATATTTGGAATTTTACTGATAGTTTAAATTAACATGATGCAATCACTCCCTTATAACAGAACTTTTATACTCACTTTGAACATTTCTCTTTTCATTTTCAACTTAATCAGACAAAAACTGTCAAAATCTATTACCAAGAAAATTAAGCTGATTTTCAAAACCTGAAATGTCAAGATTCACATTCTTAAATGTGCCTGCATAAACAAAAAAATTTAAATCATTGATTAACTTGAAAGATTTCTATAATTCTTCTGATTGTAAAATTACTTTAATAAACAATTCATAGCTATTTGATAAATATAGGGACTACTACACTATTTAATAGCTAGTCATACATTGAAAATACTTTCTTCCATAGAAGTGTCTAAAAAGTTTGTATTTCAGAAATCTGATTTTTAAGTTTTTGTGTTAACCATAATGAAATCTGTGAGCATGTGTGAACACAACATTAATTTTTTAATTAAAAGGATTTTCCTGACAAGGAAACCAGACTTGGCTACAAAAGCCATGGCTGACTTCCTGCTCTTTCATTAGACCTAAATAATAAGTCAAGGCAAAATAAAAAAAGTGTGGACATTTCTGCATCTCCAGGAACACGTTAGTACAAACCATCTAACATCCAATTAAAGAGTTCAAGTATCAAGGTTAAGGTAATCTGTTATTATCTTAGAAATCCTTGTCTGGATCTTCTGTCCATATTCCACTTAGAAACATTATCTTTGCTTGCTCATTGTATTTTGTCTATATTGTTAATGGTCAAAAATATATTGAATTATTTGGTACAGCTTCTATTTCCACTAGCATATGCAATTAAGACCTAATAGGATGTTGTAACACAGGCAAACAAGGTCATATGGGTATATCATGGAACACAGACTTACATGGCCCTGAAAGAAAAAAAAAATTGTCAAAACCTCAGGATTTAAGCATCTATTAAAACCAAAAATTTGAAATTCTGGGATGAGATAATAAGTAAATGGAAAATAACAAAAAGGCAATGTAACTCATACACAACCATCTGAATTTCCTTTCTAACCCTCATAATCAACATAGACGACAGAAAGTCAGTCTAGGGAAAAGTAAAGAAGCTTAGCCAATTAAAAACATTACTTACATTTCACCTTAAATATATACAGAATTGACTGAAATGGCTAGTGTTGTTTTCAAGATTTTATGGAGGATGGGCAAAGTACCAAAAACTAGAGAAACAAGAAACAATGCTTTCATTTAAAGAAGGAAACAAAAAAGGAACCAGTTCAGCCAGCTGAATTTCAATTCCTAAAAAAAAAGGGGAAAAAATTGGCAAAGCAGTTTGTAAGTGCCTAGACAATAATATGCAATGGGGTGAAAGGCAAAATTCAGTTTAACATGCATGTTGAGGACAGATCCTGAAACCTTCCTAGCTTGCCTTCCCCAACAGTTAATAAGTCAACAAGGGAAGGCACATGCTGCTGGTAGTCTTTAAAACAGTCAGAAAAACTTCTTACACACAGCCTAGATACAGTAATTGTTTCTTCCCTGGGGCATCTCAACAGACCTAACAGCTCTCTTCAGCACCTTCCCTACCTTCCCTATTCTGTGGTTCTGTGAAAACATGTTTTAATTTAGCTATCCCACACATAAGGACAAAGAAAAAACCAACATGCACACTTGGGAAACTTAATTTAGAAAGCACTGTCTCCAGAAAGAACATTGGGAACCGTAGCTTAGGCTCCACTTTGTATTTGTCACTGATTCAGCTGCCTAGAAGGCTAATTTGAGCTAAAAATATATAAAAGTAGAAATATCATGTAAAGCAAACAACCCCCTTTCCTGCATACACTATGCCAATCTGATTGTTTAAGAATATGATAATTTTCTCAGTGTCAGAATTTANTTTTTTTCAGGTTCATAAACTAACTCACAGAAAACCACAAGGAATAGAAATTGACATTACACAAATGTGTCTCGCAGAGGTTATCACTTCATAGCAGCAAGAAAATTAGTCTCTGAAAGCTCTTACTACAGGAAATGGGCATCATTGCTTCAATTTTAAAGTAATTTTAGATACCTTTCAGAAACTTCACTTATATTCAGCTTCTGGGAGAGAAACAAAACTCTCTGATCTACATACACAAGACTGAATCAGATAATCACAATTCTCTAACCTGGCCTAGAAGT
>VZTR01030283.1:9041-45022 GCA_013400775.1 Chaetops frenatus
CTAAACCTTCAAGATGTTGTGTCCTCAGGTATCTTGGGAAGCCTTGTCAGACCCACTCCCACCCTTCCTACAGGTCTGGCAATACAGCATGTCCCAAACATTTAAGTCTTTTTTGTTTGTTCATAATGAAGCCATGGTCTAGGTTTTTAATATTTCACTGCCTTTATATGCTCTTATTTCTTAGAATACATTTAGAATGAAGAAGTCTCTTAAAAAACATGGAATCACAGAATGGGCAAGGTTGGAAGGGTCCAGTGGGGTCATCAACCTCTTTGCTCCAGCAGGGTAATCCTAAAGCACAGGGCACGGGATTGTGTCGAGATGGTTCTTGAGTATCTCCAGTGAGGGAGGCTCCACAGCATCTCTGAGGAGCCTGTTCCAGTGCTCAGTCACCTACACAGTAAAGAAGTTCTTTCTCAGGTTCAGGAGGAATTTCCTGTGTGCCTGTTTCTGTCCATTGCCTCTTGTCCTGTTGCTCAGCCTAAAAGAGCCTGGATCCATCTTCTTGACACCCACCCTTTGGATATTTATAGATGTTATGAAGTCTCCTCTCAGTTGTCTAAGAAATGAATATTTACAAGTAGAAGAGAGCTCAAAATGTTAGAAACCTGTTATATTAAGCATCTAAAATTATCTGTAGGGTGTAAGTAAATAACATGCACCTCTCTTTGTGTTTGACAATCTGGCAACACCTCTCCTGTGTCTGCGAAAGTTTCATATACTGGTATGAGAGGACCTCCATGCCAGTCCCCAGCCATCGGGAAGAAGCCACCAATCTTCAGCTACAGTCTGAATTTATGTCTCAGAAGTAGCAAGGAGCTCAGTAGTTGTCCAAAATCCACCCACAGGCAGACCATAGCATAATGACAGAAATGCTGCCCATGTTGTACTGTTCAAGTCAGTGCATATTCTGGATCCTGTCCTCTCTGGAGGGAATACTCCTCAGGAAATATCTAGGACCTTGTCTGGAGCAACAAATATTTTGGCAATACTGCATGCTGACTCAGGACAGCTTTCAAAAGATAGCACAGACTTGCATATTCTTCTTTACAATACATGAGAAACATCCATGGTAGTTTAGTGGCAAGTGCAGTTCCAACACTTCTCAAACAGAAGCAATCTTAGCTGTAGGCTAAGATATAAAGTACCTATTAACAGCTGAATGCAATTTTAGACTCCAGCTTTTCTGTTCCTGGGCTATCTGCTGCAAGATGAGACACAACGCAGAAAACAGATTAATGCCAAATGTAACTGTGTCTGAATGAAAGAACTGGACAACAAATAGATCTTTTCGTTTGTGCACTTGATTTTATGTGGGTTGAGGTTGCCAATGCAAACAAGGACTAATGAAATTCAAGATTTAACATTTAATTAATCATAGCTATATGTATTTCTGCTAATGAAATGGTGAGCTCAAGGTTAGTAGGGGAAAAGAAAATCAATCAATCAATCTCCTTATCAGTATATAGAAACTGAATGCTAACTCTATGAGTACAATGCCATGATTTCAATATCATGACACCCTTGTGCATTTGTGTCCACAGAGGAGTCACACACATCTCTATAGAGCAGCCCCAGGCTCCAGCTCTGTCTTCACAGTACAGTGGCTGAAACACCATGCGAGAGTTGACCCCACAGCTAGGGCAGCTGGCACAGAAGATAAGCTGCAGAGAGGTACTGTGTAAAGCAGTGTTATGTCTAGGAGGAATACATAAAGGAAAAACTTCAGATTTTTATTGCTTAGGAAGAAGTTCAATATTCATTAGCAATAGATGTAGAAAAAACCCCAAACAAGGACACTGTTGGCCCAAAAATAGAACTAAGGGGAAAACTAGCCCACGACACCAAAGTCTGGGGGAGAATTTTGAAGCCTGATGTAAAACACATTATTTTTTAGTGATCCAGTATCAATCTGAATATTCTTTTGCAGATATTGTGCTAATAAATATTTTGATTGATCTTTTAAATGCAAACATTGGGCTAATAGTAAAAGCACATGTTGTTACTTCAAGCCTGGAGCCCTTTCCAGTAGCTATCTGATCATCAGTGGAGGATTTATTGAGTAATAAATTGCTTACTGGCAATAGGCTTGCAAAAGCTCAATACATCCTTATTAGTGTCTCAAAATTCCATGATACAATAATTAGACTTTGAGTGAAATGGAGACACTTTTCTGCATTCTGCAAAGTGTTGAATAATGATGTTGTGAAGTTCTGGTTGTTCTCAGTTGCAGTATATTATTTGTTAAGATCCATGGGACTGACACTTGCAACTCTTGATGAATCTAAAAGGTCTACCAAGGGACATAATAGAAACCTAACATAAAAAAAAAAATCATAAAAATGTAGATACCTCAAACACTCTCTTAAAATTATAGTATTTCTCTTTGTCTGTCTGCCATGGAATAGAATGGCACATTACACAGAGCTTGCATAACTTGAACTGCTCTGAAAAAATGTATTAACCAGCAGAGTGAATGTGGACCATAAATCCCATCTCTAGCTACCTCATAATTTTTAGTGAGTGGTTGTCTCAAAATACCCAAATGGGCAATACTCTGCTTTAGATTCTAGTTGTAAATAAATTTAGCACACAAAAGGAATCATTCCAGTATTACAGGCATGAAAACATAAAATCCAATGTAGTTCCAAAGTTCTTCTACACAGTCCAGTTGCAGATTACTTCTGCTTCTACAAGGACTTATTTTGGAGTTGCTGGTAGATGCTGAACTGGTTTATAATGACAAGACATAGCTAATTTAACGAAGAAAAAATTTTCTCTAAAGACATAGAGAGCATCCATAAGTATATTCTGGCATACATAGTCTTTTTTTCTGCTACAACACAAACCTAAATAATTAAGACAATTTGGACTCACACAGCAATTGATTGCCTTCTATGGGGTAGAAAAATGCCTCCAGTTCCAGTATGAGCCAAAAGAGGATAGAGACTGGTGATGTGATGGCATTTCCTGCAGGACTCTCCCTTCTACCTTAAATGGCCACACGGTATGATACCACTGGCTGTGGTCACTTCTACCTGGGGTGCACTACACCTCACTCTGTTGTGAGAAAAAAAACCACTGCACACCGGGTGTGCTACAACTAGCCACAACTAGTGTCATCAGTCTGTAGTTTTAATTAAAAATTAAATTATTAAAAAATTCTATGCATGCTGACACCACTTCTATCCCAAACTAATCTGACCCCATCCTTCCACCCTGATTCTGCATCTCCATGGAATCACTTGCAAACTGTTAAAGGTTAAGGGAGGGTGGACCCCTTCCTAATTATTCAACTCCATGGCATACCATTTTATCACACATAGGGGAATGCAGCTCTGGGTTAGAGGATTTTACTTCCTGAATCTTTCTCTCGCCCCTAGATTTTCACTGTCATTGTAAGGTTACCATCTAGTATCTAAGTAGAATGAGTGGGCAGGCAGTGTGTGCAAATTAAGACCTGAAATCTCTTGCTGCCTTTGACCTCTGCATCAGGCAACTTCTCCAAGCTTTATTTCTCTAAAGATAAAATGTCATTCTTAGTAAACTGGTGTGACAAGTACAGATGAGTCACACTATTTAAAAAGCAAAACATAAAGAAGGAGGCATTGAAAGATGAACAACACAGGAAAACAATGAGCAAAGGACATAAAATCTGAATAAACTGCTGCAAGATCAAAGTAGCAAGAAAAACTGGTATCCAACTGTGGCTGCAGGATAATAATGGAAAAGGTAGAAGAATGGGTTAAAGAGCTGGTTTTATTTACAGAGATGAAACTCTAACTGTGGCTAGGTAAAAAGCTAATTCTGATACTAAGAAAAATCAGTTAATCTTATGAAATTCATGCCCTGTTGAATAAATCTAAATCAACCCTCAGACAATGAACACTATGAAGCTATTCTTTTCAGTTTTATCTTTTCCTCATTTTGGCAAAAACAGGCCAAATAGACTATGATAGGCCTGCCTCATATCTGTAAGTAAAAGACCCAAATTATCATTTATTACAAATACTCTGTCTTGCTTTTAATACAAAATTGTTTGCTAACTGTTCCCTTATCAACTTTAAAGCCTTAAAATAGATAGGGTAATAGTAGTCTATGTTAATGTCTACAGCATTAACATCTACTCATTTATCCAGTATAAATTCCATCCCATATTAATTATTAGTAGTGGTAATTAATTTTGAACAAATCATGACTTTTTCTTGTGTTCTATTTAATACCACTGCAGTAAAGTACAGTTTGTAACCAATAGGCAGTGTCCACTACCTTGGAGGCAAAAAGCAAACAATAAATCCAAATCCATCACATTTTCAGATAAATAAACTATGACAAGGCTGGATGTGCAAGGAGGGCAGCGAAGCTTTCTGCAAAAGCTTTTAAATAGGATTCAAAGTCATTCTGGATACTAACCTGTAAAGGGAGTGAGAAAAGAACATGGAACCAGACTGGCATTTTTTTCCTTTTTCTTTGCCTTGTTCAACAAATAAAGGAGGTGAAAATAATTTTTTTTTCCCTGAGGAAGAATGAGATTTACTTTCCTGCTTTTTTACACTTAAAACTCAAAGATTGTTTACCTCAGTGAGCTACAATGACAAGGTAACTCATCAAAAAAAGGACAGCATGGAAAACAGGAAAGAAAAGCTGGGTAAATAAAATAATTTGTTGTTCCTGTTAGACACAAAAAAAATCTTTGTTTCTTTAAAAAGATCTGAAACCACAGTGACTGACAGTTTGGACAAGAGATTTTTTTTTTAACAATTTTGCCTCGGCTTGAGTATGAGAACTTGTGATATACATCTCTAAGATTTCCAGGGTGTATTCTAAAAATAAGAATCAGAACAGGTGTTTCCAACATTTCTTATTTTTAAACAGTGGAGGAAAACTCATCATTTCTAAGAAATTTTCCAACCTGTCTTATTCACTGCAAGACAGCAAAGATGGGAAAAAGTTCAAATGGTTAAAAATCACCTGATGGTCACCTTGTATTGTGTGAGCATTTACAGAGAGAGAAAATGCATTTTTTATGTTTACCTGGACATGGATTTTCAGCAAAATGCACTGAATACCTTGAATTTAATCTGACTTCTGATCCTTAGAGTAACATAGCTATGGCAGAATTAGACTATAAATTATCATTGTCAATATCTGAATATTCTCTGAAATATAATTATTACAGCATGCTCTTTTAAAACAGGCAATATATAAAGTGGAAATGTAACTAAATGACACAATCTATCTTGTTCATAACTCATCTCTAATGATACATGAATGAACACTTGGAAACAGGGAAAAATATGAAGTGATTAAGTTGTCCATCAATAAACAATAAGAAGTTTTTCTTTGACACCTCCAAAAAGTAAAGGTGTTCTTGCCAAAGAAGAATGGTGACCAAAGAATGGAGACCAAATTAAGATCTTGCACCTACCACTTTCAAATGTGAATGCAATTGTTCCCTTAGGGGGTTGTTAGTCAGGCCAAGGAAAACAAGTGCCTATGGATTTATTTGTTCTGATAATATAGGAAAATTGTCATTTTTTTCCCCTCTATGATGTTTTCCAGTGAAACCTTCAAAGTATTTATATCACATTTAAAGAGGCAAATGATCTTAAAAAATACCTTTTGGAATTGCCTAGTTAGTGGCAATTCCTTTAAACCACCATAATTAGGAATACAATGACAGCTCCAAATCCCCAGGAAGTCGGTGAAGGCTTTCACATGGACCTGAGTAAGACCAGGACTATATACAACATCTCAGTTTGGTGGACTATCTATATGAAATGTGATTATCCAACTCTGAATACAGATTCATATGACAAAGTGCACACTAAAGTAACAGTGATCATAATCACTGTTATGCTGAACCTACTGAGTCATTGTTGATTCAACAGAGATTAAAATAAACCAGACAAAATGAATTAGATGTTCAGCCTTTGCTTGCTCAAAATGATACCAACACCCACTGCCACCACCACAAGCCAATACAAATGTTCAGCAAACCTGGTCTATGGCCATTTCCATGGCAAAATGTCAATCTATGTATTAAGGCAGCCTCTTATTTCCAGAATGCATGTACTATCATCACACTCAATTCAGGTGAGGAAAAACACAATTAGCAATTTTCATCTCAAAGTTTCAGTCTTTAATGATCTACTATAGGAAAGGAATTAAGGCATTTCTGGAATTTTTGTGGCACTAAGGCCAGCCTTACAGTGAGCCACGGAAGAACAGTGGACAGGACTTGGGGAAAAAATAATTTTAGATTCCTTATTCAATGAAAAGAACTTGTTTTGAAGGCCCTAGACAATATTCTTAGATTATTAAATTTCAGTTGAATGACTGAAAACATGAAATGTCAGTGGATGCTTCTTCATTTATGCTTTCTTTTATTACCTTGCTCTTCTCTGATAAGAGACACAGTAAAAGCAAAAAAGAAGTGAGCAAAAGCCATCATCATTTTCAATTGAAAAAGCGAATAAATTTAGGGATCTGCAAGTTTAAAACAAATACATGAGAATGCACTGCAAATCCAACTTACCAGTTTATTAACTGCTCAAGACCTTGAGTGAAAAATTCATCATCTTCTTCCATACTGATAATGTATTGTGACTGCAGTTAAACTTGACAGTTGGCTATAGCCCCACATTTTGAAAAAATGACAAGCACTGTGGTACGTTTGAAATGGCAGGCTGTGAACACTGTTTTTGTCTGCAGGTTATTCTTCCATATCCAGCTATAACAGTTTCATCTATAAATTTAAGCCTTCCAGGTTACATATTCCCAACCTTTAAAAATCTCTTTGCCTTAAAAGCAGTTTCCTCTAAAGCCTCTGCTTTGCCACAAGGAAGATGTAAGGGTTGCATGTGTCAGGATTGAGATGCCTAGAATCAGTAAAATCATAGCTTTTCATCCTACCGGCTTACTACAGATGAAATAGATTACACAGAGCCTGCCCATGTGTGAATGCATCCATATGTATTAAAAACTGCATTCCTTGCCTGCTCTGCAGTATTTTTCTTGAGAGGTTTATGTCAATATCTTTGGCAAAATTCCTCCTCCTTCCCACTGTTTTGCAGTATGCTATGAAAGTGTTGCCTACTGCCTGTCTGTAAGGTGGCTGAATTTGAGCAAACTTGTAAGCACAGACTGAGCAATGTGAAGAAATGAGTGTGATAGAAATTTGAAAAATGGCATATAAATTAATGATATTATTCTACATTTTCATTTACTAAGCCACACGATCCTATTTCAGCCAGAAGAGCTTAAACATTGCTTTATGACAACTATGTGTAATTTGCTATTCATTACTTCTTTATACTGCTGATCCTCTGCATTTACTTTGCTCTTCAGATCTGATTGAGAACATCTCCAAGTCAAATCTTCTTTCCCCTTCTGGTATATATAAAATTATAATTTTTTTTCCTATATGTCATCTATCTTCAGTTCCACAACGTTGGAGCTCTGTTATGCATCTGAAAAGTCTTATAGGCAAAAGATAAAACAAGAACTGTAATTCATGAGCTGAGTGAATCAAATATAAATATTTCAAACAGAGGTTCCCAAGCCATGCTTAAACTCAAAAGGCTTTTTTTCCCCCTTAGGTATAGGGAAAGACCTTTCAGTGACTACAAAGAATGCTGAATATATTGCAGATGGCACTGCAAAGGAACTGACCTTGTGACAGCAGGAGTCATTTTTCATAAAAGAAAATAAAAAATCAGCTTAGTGTAACCTTAACAGTCTGCTGCATGAGGCTTTGACTGGTGGAGACAATTCTTCCACAGCCTCCCACAAGTATGACCCATATTCTGTCTGATCAATACCTGTCTGAACATATGAGCCTTCTCCCATTCATGCAAAGATGCTCAAGGCCACATTCTTGGCTACTAAGTACACCTAGTGCTGCTTGAAACCTTTCATAGCATTAGCATAGGTTTTCATAGCATTATCTAGACATTATAAGTAATAATTTGATCCAGATACCGTATCAGAGAACAAAGTGGTGCTAGAGATCAAACTACTCCCTGGGAATGATTTTGCCCTGTTCAAAGCATTTAGTGATTGACTTCAGTGTCTGGGATTTCATCTGCATGAGTGTAATGACTGCAGTGGTTAGAACACAATGGAATTTTATTTTAATAATTATTACTATTAGCCTCCAGTAATTCACTCTGCATATTTAAAAAGAGAAAATGTTCCTACCTCTACATATGAGATCATGACTTCAGACTAAAAGTAATTTATTTTACTTTTATCTCTTCAATGCCACACTCTTTTGCCTGTTCTCTTTTGCAACGACAACATACTACAGTTAGATGTGGCCATGTCCCTGTCCTCCTCCTTCTCCTTCCCCACCCCTTCATTCCCCTTCCTCCACCACAAGAAAAAAAAATAAAAAAGAGAGAAAAAAAAAAGAAATTAACTTTCTTTGGTATTAAAATTCCTAGTAGAACCCTCTGGCCCCTCTGGCCCTTGGTAAGATTTTGTTTCCATGAAAGAATACGAGTTGGAGGTTTTACAAGGTTAAATGATCATTTCTCTTGCATGAAAAAAAATAGAATTTACTTATATCATTCCTTGTGACAATATTTCAGCATTTATTTTAGGAAAATGAATGACAGAGAACCACGTCCCTGATGCAGTAACAGATACACTACATACAACTTAGGGAAAGTTAAACAAATGTAAATATGAATAACCAGTATTGTCCCCTACTGTAGGTACATGATGAATTTTACAATATGGAAATGTAATGGGTTACCAGTTCCACTAAATATTTTAGTAACAGAAGAATCCTGTCCAGTAATAACATAAACCAGAATTTAGTTCATAGATTAAGCAACTTTAATACATTAGCTGCTAAAATACACATTAGATTTGTTTAGTTTAGTACTAAACATCCTTATAAAAAAAAACACCTGCCAGAATTAGTTTCATTTTAGGTTTCCCCTGGGTTCATCTATAAGGAAAACCCTGCTAGAGGGATAAATGGTACAAAACACAGTTTCCTCATTGGATTTGGATGACGACGTGTCCTGAATTAAAGCTTCCTGTAGAATGCAACTAGCAGAATGCCCTGTTTATTTTCTTGATGGACATTACCCTACACATGCATGTGAGACTTATCCATCTGAATTAGCTCCCCTTAAAGGGTAACAGTTAACTCTACAATTAGAGAACTGTTGGAGGATGGGAACAGCTGCTCTTTTGTCTCAGGGCCTCCCAGGGGCCCTTTTGCTGAGAGCCTCCCAGCGCTCTCCAGCAGGATCCTGTTGGGGTAGTCAGCCCTGGGCAGCAACGTGCACCCACCAGGCAGCTGCGTGGCTGAGACCCTGCAAAGGACCAGCCAAACACAGGTCACATTCTGTCCCTGTCCCCCATGGTCACTCCCTGACCTTGTTATCTTTGGCAGAGGGAGCTGGTACAGTCTCCTCTAACGAGATCGTGCAAACTGGCTACACACATCCACCCCAGGCTATGGTGATCCTGAGATAAGTGCACATATTTGCATAAACAATGCCCTCTTAAATATTTTTCCTTCCCTAAAAGTATAAAAGTTTTGAGAGGAATAACTCCTTCCTGAGTAGAACCTATTTTCTCTGCATTTTACACATTCACGGATATGTAATACCTAAAATATACAAGCTCATTTCGACAGCTAAGAGTGTATGGCATGGAACAGGAGGAAGAACAAGTATGTTTGAAAATTATTTCACATATTTCCTTGGCTATCCATCATGCCATTACACTTGTTCTCCACAGAGTCATCCCTTTTTGTCATTCTAGGCTGCTCACAGATGCCACAATTTATTTAACATTCTACAGTGATTTTGACAGTGAACATGCACATCTGACAATTTCAATATGAATACTGAGGAAATATTATATTGCATTTTGTAGACCAATAAAAAGGAAAAACAAATAATTGGTCTTCATAAAATTAAAAAAGTATTAAAGCTGAAATATTACTGTTATATTCACAAAGACTGACAAATAAAGTGTGAGTTGCAAAATTACCAAAACAACTTAGTAGTATGAATGAATCACTTGAGGGAGGAAGAAAAGGATTGTGAAGACCATTCAAAAATGTAGTTATTAGTACTGTTTTTCTTTTTGATATTTGGATAATTTAAAATCATTAAATAGTGCTGCATTACAGTTCTTAAGAAGCTCACACCACTCTCAGTAAGGTTTTTCCCTTGGTTTCTAACTTCTGGCCATTTGAGGGTCAATTTTCAATGCTTCTCCAAAAACAGTCATTATTCAGGGATAGCATTAATATAACAGTGATAAAACTCACTCAGAAAAGTAGGCAAGATGGGTAAATACATTAGGAGTGAAAGAGGGAAGCCATGGGAAACCAAGTTACTTTAGTTATACATGCCATGGGAGCCAGCACCAAACTCCAGGGAGGATCTTATATGGCCAATCCACATTAATGCAGCACAAGTGGCTAATGTACATGGAACTGGATTAAATCCACATGGAAATGGCACTGAAAAGGTAAAAGAGGGAGTAATAAGAAAAGAAAAATAATAAAAAAGGAACAGTCATCTCCTCTTAAAAAATCTTCTGCAGAAGCAGTACAATTTGCCATTGTGTGCATTTAGAATATGTTGCACAACTGTCAATAATGCACCTCCAGAAAAAGTGAGTACCCCAAAAACCCCCTAAAATCATCCACTAAGGGAATGGGTTCTATTAGTGCTTGGCATACTAAATCCAGCTCAGTTCTGATGAGAATGGTCAGGAGCCCTTGCCCAACACCTGATCTTTCCTTTCCCTTCCTCGTCTCAGCAAAAAATGCTTGGGATACCCTCACATCTAGAGAGGCTGATGCCAAGTGAAAAGAAGTATTGATAGAACCCTCCTCAAGGCAATTCTGTGGTCTCTTAAGTGCTTGTTCAGGCTTGATGCTCCAATACTTTCCAGTATATCTAAACCCTAATACCCTAATATATCTAAATCCATCTATTCCTAAAGCTTACAGTTTTAGAAAATGTGGAATTATTGGTAGGACCCAGATAGTTCAGGGTCCTCCTCTTCTCCTCCTTGTTCAAGAAATTACTTTTCCCATGTCCTCACAAATTGTGACCTGCCAGAATGGAGCTGCAGTGCATGGAATTTGCAGGATAGTTTTTTAAGTGATTTCAAAATGCAAGGAAGAAGAAGTGCACTTGCAGTGTATTCCCAGTGAGCACAAGAGCTACTGTTTACAACAGCACTCAAGACTGGAAGTGCCTGATATTTTACCTCTACATCCCAGTAAAATATTTCAGTGTCACCCACAAGCAATTAGGACCTTGCATTGACTGAGATCCCACTGTTTTACCAGAGGAAATCTGGAGGCATAGCATTTCTGACTACAGTTTCATGGCACCCTGAAATCTCACAGATAATCTAGCACTATTTCTAAAGGTATTGACTTAATGGCATGAAAAGGAACAAGGGCATGCCTTTCCCTGTAGCAGTGCACTAAATGTTATACTGAAACAGAGGGGACAGAAACAGGAGACACTTGCTGGGAGGAAGAGGAACACTGCTGACTCAAGTTATGAAGAGCTCTCTCTTTTTATCCAAGGAGCTGGCTGAGCTCTCTGTTGCTCCCATTTAACTAATCCCTTCACCTAACACATAGACAGTAAGGTCTTATTTTAATGCAGCTGCCAAAGATATGACAGGTCATTTCCCTTAAAGGCTTGAGACGGGAATGTACAAAGAGCAGTCTTAGTCCTGGTCAGGGGAGCTTAGGAAACAAAAATAGTGGCACATAGCCCCATGGTTCTTCTGTTCCCCTAGGACTAGGATCCAGCTTGTACCACTAAGCCTCGCAGATGCCTGAAAAATCCCTCATTGCTCATGCAGAGGATCACAAAGTGAAAGTGGAAAAACAAGCCCCAGATGAAATTTCTGGATGTCAGATATTTTGGAACTTAAAAGTTTGAAGCCAGGAGTTTGAGTCATGTCTGCTCATACTGAAGAAACAATGTGAAACTTTTGTATCAGGGGATGTCAAGGTGGCTGGACTGAAATTTGCCTTCAGCTTAAAGGCTTGAAATGACTAACATAGTAAAATGCAAACACTATTTATGAAGTAAGCATAAAGAATCCAAAACTTGAAGCAATGACTGGAGAAGATCACAGAATAAGTGTGATGGGATGCTTAAATGCCAGAAATATCAGGGGCTTGTCACCCCACTGAATATTGGTGCTGACTGATGGCTAACAGATACTAAGCTGCTATGTCCAAACACCTTGGCAATTTGGGGAAGCTCTTATTTTAGGAAGGCTTGTGCAGAAAGTGCAGCAGGTTAAGCACAGTGTCATCTTTCTGACTTCCAGCTGTACCATCAGCCTGGGTCCAGAAGAGTATGGTGCCTCCACTGACATGGCTGGACTCTGAGATGAACCAGGGATGACAATCTATGGCTTCTATAAATACTCTCACCTCTCTGTGCTCCTGTCCTATCCTGACCAGCATATTTTACTTCTGAATCTTTCTCTTTTTGCCCTCTAATGAGGGCCCAGCTTGGAACACTCTGGGAAATGTGTCCTTGCAGTTCTTTTGTGATAACAGGGTAAGTGAAAATCAACACTTCCATCTGATTCTCAGCCACCAGCCCCATGTTAAATTTTCCCCAGCTGAAAGTCACACTTACTATACTGCCATCATACCCACCATATTCTGAGACCTCCTGCCAAAATCCAACTCTGACTCACAAGACCAGAACATAAATATTTCTGTTCCTTGATTTTCATAACACACTCTAAAATGCCTTTTTTTTTCCTAAATACAGTTACATGGCCTGTTGAAGCAGCAAAAATTTGATTTATAACACTAAAAACATAACCAGTAGGACTAGATTTATGGGTAGACCACTCCCCCACACTGTGGAGAGCAGAGAGCTGCAGGAAAGGACTCTCTCTTCTCAAATCAATGTATTTGGAGAGGTTCCTTGAATGGCTGTCAGCTGTTCTCCCTTTGGGGAATGGTGTCAGCAGTTGTGACACTGACTTCTAAAACAAGATCTGGTGCAGCTACACTTGTGCTTTAAATGCATTTTTTGAGAACCAGAAGAATTTGTACTAAGCAACAGAAATGTCACATATGCTGAAAATGGAGTTAGGACCCTGAGCTCTGGGCTTTTGTGACAAGACTGCATTGATAAATCAAGTTAGACATTTAAATATTTCACTTTAATATCTCTGCACATCACTAAAATCTATAGTACAGATATACTCAGGTCTTCACACCAATCAAGCTCTTCCTTACAGGCAAAGCTGCTCAATGTAAAATAACTTTTTCCACCTGTGAATAACTAGTTATAAACACTAAAAAACCACTGAAGATTATACTAATAAGCTGGTTGTTTTCTACAGAAGAGACTCCCAAATGAGGTTCAAAAAGAACACCAGTCTTCCTCTCTTTGAAGGCAGCCCAGAAAATCTGAAAAAGAACCCATGGCAGGGACTTGCATGATTTACTGAATAATAAACAGCTTTTTTTTTTTTTTTAATTATGACACAGGAAAAAATATGCACAGCAGGCAAGATATTATATCACCCTTCAGCTTACAGGCTACTGCAATCCTAGAAATTAGTCTGTTACCCCTGAGCTATGCTGATGTGATTGAGATCAGCATCAGAGGCTTAGGAAGCAAAGCCATCTATGCTGTCTATTTAAAATAAGATAATGTAGTATTTTTAATATTTAAGAAGCTCCAATCAAACCATCCTTATATTTCAACAGCACGCAATAAATACTTTAGCAGGTCAGAGCATTTTAGATGTAAAGTGGTGACCTGCTCACCAATGAAGAAAGGGAATTATATTACAGCACTGCAGAATCACAGACTCACAGAATGGTTGAGGTGGGAAGGGACCTCGAGAGATTGTCTTGCCTAACTCCCTGCTCAAGTAGGACTACCTAGTGCAGATTGACCAGGACTAATCTAGATGTGTTTTGAAGATCTTCATTAAAGGCTTATTAGATGTTACACAGGTTTATTATGTAATACGAATATAGCATTTTTCTAACTGGCAGAAATGAGGAAAATTATATCTGAAATTCCTAAGGAAGTACTTTCTTATAATTATCACTGTGTTTCAGTGGTTATCTAAAATTATACCTGTGAGTAAATATTATGAAATCTGAAAAATTGGTTAAATCTGAATGACAAAGTTTATCCAACAGACAATTTAGATACTGCTTATTTTTAAACCACATCTCAAATAAGAAAATTTGGTTTAACGTTTTTCCTAACCCAGTCAAGCCACTGTAAAGGGAAGACAAACAACAACAAAATAAAATAAAACTAAAAAAGGAAAAACCCCAGAGTCAAACATAGGTGGAGCAGGACTTTCCAGTAAAATTACAAATCCAAACCATGAATAGTCAGTTTTGACCCTTTCTGTCTTGTCTAATAGTTACTGTAGTATGTACGGCTCCATACATGAAATTATATGTTTCACAACATTGCTGATTTTTCCATATTCTAAACATAAATCACAGCCTACCCATGGAAAAGGATGCCACTGGTTGTTACCATTCTTCTTCATATGCAGCTCTGATATTTTTATTTGCTACACATTATTTCTTTAAATGGTCCACTCCAGCACAGGAAGCAATCACAGCCACTAATGATGCCTCTCTCTGCAGGATCGGCATGTCTATAAAAGGTTGTCTGATAAGGAGCTGAGGCTGAGATAAGGCTGCAGATTTCTTGCCTCTCCATCAATATGCTGCCGTATGTTGTACCCTTCTCTCAGGAACTGCACTGGATCTTACACATCCTGCTGGAAGTACTTCATGCCATCATCTATATAAAACTACGTGATCCCTTTATGATTATTGCTTTTGAAAGTGTGTATCCCTAGTCAAGCGCTTAATCCCTCTTGTTTGGCCAGGGAACAAACGTCTAGAGCAAATTTTTGTTTTCTGGCATGTGTGCAGAGTGCCTCGGTGGTGAAAGAGAACAATGAATACCATCTCCTGAACCCCCTATTTTGTTCACATGCGTATTTATAGTGGGCTATAAAGACTCAGCTAAGTCACAAATTATCTGATGCATGCAGGACTTCATGATACAGAGCTGCAGTACTATCTCCTGAGATTAAGGGTGGGGCACAGAGTTATTTCTCAGCACAAACACTACAGTTGCTCTGAGAAAGAAAATACCATCTCATTTTCCCAAGCTTTTGCATTTCAATGCTATCTTGTCCCAGTTACACTCGAATGTGTTAGGCAGGCAATAAGAAATATGGAGTTGTTGAAACTTTTATTTCAAGATGGGCAAAATGGCAATTCAAAGAGTCAGGCTCAAAATAGAAGGCATGTTTATTCCTTCAGCGTGGAAGCATTCCTGTTACTGCAACAGAGATTGCTCTTATTTGACCAAACCTTATTGCTAAAGAGCCAGACATGCCCTCGGTTTATGGCAGACTTCATGGCAGGATCAGTGGAGAAGCCTGCTTAAAAACCAGTGGTATGGCATGGCAGATATTTAATACAATGAGTTCCCCAACTAAGCCTAGGAAATCCCCAAGTGGGGTGTTTCTGGAAAGAAACCGAGGGTTTGAAATCAATGAGCTGGAGTGCCATTGACAGTGGGAAGACGCTGACTGGCTCAGGAAGTGAGTTGTTTGTCAGCAGCTGTGCTCTGGCCTTCCAGCTGTGCAGGGTGTGCTGACAGCCCAACCTGCCTCACTTCCAGACAGAAGAGAATTTGCAAGTGGTGTTTGCAAATATTTGCAAACTGTTGAATATAGATACAGCGGCTGTGGGTTAAATAAGAAGAAACAGCACTGTGCTAGACTGCTTACTATTTTGAAAACAAAATCAGTGATCTAAAGTGATTCCAAAGTCCTGAACACTCAGATTAGTGCTGAGGAAGATAAACTGGTAATATATGAAGAGATGAGGTGATTTGGTAAAAAAACCATAATCTCTTACATAGGTCTGTAATTCATCAACTAGATCAGCAGGAGCCTCCAAGGCATGTAGCTAGGAATAAGGGAAGGAAGGAAGGAAGGAAGGAAGGAAGGAAGGAAGGAAGGAATATCTTGATACATCCAAGCTTAAGGTGGATGTTCTCTCTCAGCTGTCCACAGTCATCCACAATTCGTGGAGATGGACACACTTCTTTGAAGGACTATGCTGGCCACCTGGTTAGATTTCTGCTCTACATGATAACCCAGAAGCACAGAGGTGTAATATAAGCAGTGAAAAATACCCTGTCCTAATTTCTCTTGCTGCTGGAGAGGGGAAAGGAATTAGACACAGCCTTCCACACTTTCATCAGAAGCTCTGTTCTATTTCAACAGAGTTGCTATGGAAAAGAGTAACTAAAAAAAAGGCAATTTACTACTATGAATCCTCTACTTCTGATAAGACCTCTGGTAATTTCCCTGGAATATATGTCACCCCAGACTACTGCTATAACTACATAGCACAAGTAAACCAAAAAATAAGACAGGAATGCCATGGACCTTCATCTCTCTAGATACAGCAGTGTTATTACTGTGATTCACACATTATTCACCCTGACACTACACAATGTTTCCAAGGAAGCAAAAAGCCAAAGAAAAGAATATAATATTTTGACCTATAAAGACATTTTTTACTTGCTAAAAACATCAAAAAATTCTAATAGATATCTAATATCATAGATATATAGGTACTTTGTAGTAATTTAAAAATATATATGTGGAATCAGTTTGGCAGATTTTTTTTCTGTAACAGAGATGGCTAGAAATGTGGTTCTTTTTGTAAAGAAACCTGATGTTAAAATGGGTGTCAAAGGAAAAATCATGAAGCATGGCAGTACTACGTCAGTTTAGAGTGCTTGAACACTAGTGTTGTCAACAGGAAGGCATGAGAACAAACAACATGCAGTACCTTTCACAAGCTGCAGACAGGAAAATGGTAACACAGTGAGAATGAGGAAGAAAAAAATCAGTATATAACAGGCAAAATAAGCTGTTTGGCAAGGACCAAAAGTATTTAAAAATACAGTTAGAGCTAGTGTAATTAAATGAATCTTTTTAAAATTAGAATGAAATTACTTTTTTCTTCACATTTATGTGATTATGGGTTGAAAAAAAGGTGAGAAAAAAAGCAGTCTCTGGCTGGGGTGAGGAGATGTTTTGCCTTTGAAATTGTCCATTGGAAACGGAACTCAAAAGAAAACCTTTCTTATCATGGCTTTCTAGTTGATGGCCATGAATGAGACCTCCAAAAGTGGCTTCTCTTGACCCTGTTGTTTTTCCTCACTTCTTATCTTACACTCTTCATTGCGAACAACAAAGAGAGGGTTTTGTATTCAGTCCTTACCCTGTTATAAAAGATGCTTTTTTACTTCAGCACACAGAATTTAATTTACATCATTTTTTTCAGTGGGTTTTTTACAAGATAATCTAATGTTTCAGCAAGGGAAAGAATCTATTCCACTATATGCCACAAAGAGTAATATTAACTATAATTGTTTATGATATGCTGGGACATCATCTTGCTGGCTGTACCTAATTCAAAAACAGACTGCTGCCCATCAGGAATTCTGCAGATCACTCCTAAACATAACAAAGTAAGAAAGCATTCTTCCTAAATCTGCATCAATCAAGGGTTTTTAAAAGATTATTCCAGGAAGCAAATATACTCCAGACTATTATGGAGGCACATAATGGAGTGGAGGACTATTTGGAATGTGGATAGGTAGATCTCTTTAATTTATGGTTTCAAGAATCTGAAAATAACAAAAAAACCAAAAAACAAACAACAACAACAACAAAAAAAAACAAAACAAAAAAAAAAGCCCCCAAAACCCTGAAGAACTCCCCTCCTGCCATAATATTAAAGAAAATTTTAATCATATTCCCTGAGGTTATTGTTGTGATGACTTCTCAAATTTTCAGAAATTTTGGAACAATTGCTTTGAAGTCTGAATGTCCTAAATTCTCTTTATACACAATAAGAATGGCAAGTACTCATATACATATGTAGAGCACTGACTTGTGTTTTCTTTAGATGTATCTTTTTACAAACTAGCAGCATTGTGATTTTTACTACTGCAAAATATTATTTATTCATATTTTCCTTGTTACTCCTGTAGACGATTTTGGATTGTGGTTCTACCATCATGACAACATTTTTCACTAGGTATCCAGTATGTGAATTCCATTTTGAATTAACATATTTTCTTTTACTTTTTAATGAAATAATTATCTCCTCTCTGTCACAATTTGTTCACACCTGCAGGGGTTGGAACAATCAAAAGAAGTAGGTTTTTAATATAAGCTACTTCAGAATTTCACTCCTCTTTCTGTAATTCTTGTTTGACTGAGGACAACAGTATCTTACCAGTAATAAAACTAAAAGATACTTCAGTCCCCTTCTGAGGTATAACTTTAAGTGAAATTGCAATAATCTTCTTGGACTACAGAAAGCATTTTTTTCCCAACAATATTTGAAAGTTGGCTTATATCAATGAAGTCTTTTTACTTCTGAGAAAGTAGTCAAAACCTGGCCATACAACATGGAATGCCATTGTGTTAGGATAGTTCCCGAGCAACTGTTTATTTACTTCCAGTGTATCAATAAAAGAGAAGAAATAGCAATGCATCCAGGAAGATGGAGGACAAAAGCAAAAAAAACCAGGTGAAAACCCAGAAAACCCCACAACATTTTTATTGAGGGAAGGAATCATTTAGAAGCTGTAATCAACAGACAACTACAAGGCAAACAATCAAGGCATATACAAGCCATAAGACAGCAATAACCAGATGAAATTTTCTGCTGGATCTCATAGCATCTTTTAGCTGATGAACAGACCAACTTTGTTGTGTTGCACCTAACACAGCAGGGCTCCTAACACTGGTATGTTGAGCATGCCCAGCACCAAATTGCTTATTCAATAGAGACAACCAAGCAATGACTGGATAGATCACTGACTAACATACAGGCCACAGAGGGGATGTGCCAGAAGAACAGGCTCTAGAGGCCTGAATTACATTCATAACTTTCCTGGGAACATGGTAGACAATCATCATATAGCAGGCAAGGATAAACCTTGAGATGTTTAAAGAGAATTTTGCTAAGAACTGGTATTATTAACCCACTTTAAAGCCTAAAGTATAGTATGTAAAGTATTAAAAAGTCCTCAAGAATTACAGACTCTAAAGACCTTTTACTTCTCCCCTAATAGGACATCAGTTCTTCCCAGTAACACCAGATCAAGCCTTTTACAAACACCATGATCTTCATGATAGAACCTGCTGGTTTTTTTCTGCTCAAAAGATTGAAAAACTTCTGCAGAAACCCATTCCTTTAATAGCTAAAAACCTTTCCATTTGTTTCCTGTTTGTGCCCACTTTTTTTTTTTTTTTTTGCCAATGCAGTACCTTAGTCAATTTATCTCAAATGTTTACGTACTTAGTGTTATAACAGAGAATAATACTGTCTGCACTTAGCCTTTATTTTGCTAGAATAAGAAGCCACAGTCTTTAGGGTGCTCCATAGAAAATAGCTTTTCTGTGCCACTTAGCCTAATATCTCTTTAGGAAAAAAAATCAGAGCTTTTTATGAAGCCCTAAATGCATAACCTTCCAATTCTCACCGTAAAATTCCATTCTACTGATAGTACTTCACCCCTTAAAGTTATGCCATTTTCCTCCTGTATTGTGATCTTTTTCTGTTCTTAATCTCTGCAAATTTAGAGTATCAAGCCATTTTCTCTTTTTCTCTCTCACAGATGCTCAGGACATTCCTTTGTAGTTTCTGGAATGATTTGAAGAGGCATTCATTCCTGCCAAAAGAAGCATGTAGGTACTTGCTAGAATTTTTAGCAGTACTTAGATACCTAACTTGAACTGAATTCTGTGAGTGTTGTAATTTTACATTCTCATTATGGGCATTCCAGCTTCTGAAGGTACTTAACACATCCTTACAGTCTGACTAGTTGCAACTTGAAATTTCTCTACAAAAAAATTTTTACATGTTGATCTTCCACAGACCTAGACCATGAAAGTTCAGTGATCACTCACCTATCTGAAAAGCTGATCCTGAACATCTGGAAAATCTTTGAATGCTTTCTGAAACACATTTTTTTTTTTTTAATTATACATTCAAGTACAATACAGCAATTTTCCCTGTCTACTGTGACCAAGTTATGAAACACACTAGTTATGAAACTGGTGTGTTTCATAACTTGGTCATCCAAGATTCAACATGCACCGTTTCCAAGTGTTTAGGCTGTCGCATGCACCTACCAAAAATACAGAAATTACTTTTCTCTCCAATAATATATGTGTTCTGAGGGAAAGCCTTTCCCTGAAGATTGCAGCGGGCAAAAGGGAGGCTCAGCACAGACACTGCTCAGAAGCAAGAGGATCTCTGATACCATGGGGACAGAACAGTAAAGACACCAACTTTTTCACAACTCAATCAAAGACCCTCTTCTCCCCTCTGTATTCTCAGGATTTTTCTGTGAGGCTAGAAATTGAGTCCCCTTGTTCTAAGGCATCAGAATGGTACATCAACCTCAGTCTTGCTAAATGGATTCTAGATTTGATATGAAATATGACTAATACTTTTTTATCCAGCAAACATGTACTTTTGTTGTCTTAAGAAAGAAGCTGCCTTAACGGCCTCTAAATAGAAATATACTTACTTAGCCAGTTCAAAATTCAAAGGGAAAACAGTCAAAGACTGAAATATAAGAACTTGCATTACTATCACTACTTTTCTTGTTAGTACTGTTCTCACTCTGATGGTCATGTTTCCATAAATGCTCAGTTCTTCTTGAAGACTGGTAAAGTCTAAATTGCCACTAAAAATGCAACTGTGATAAAATCTTGGCTTTTCATCTACTTTTCATCTACTGCCACATGACAAATGATTAATGTATTTTTGTTCATCATCTATTCTTCACTTAAAGCCAAAGTGCCCTATCAGTGATGCTGACGAGCTGCAGTCTTGAAATTATTCCAAATTTGAGTTTAACAGAGAGATTTCTTTAAAGGCTCACTAACAGGTAGGTACACATGAGAGGGTCAGAATGATACTCTTCCTTTTGGAAAAGTGAATTTATTTGGCTTTTCATTTGACTGGTAAACCAAAATGGTTTCAACACGGTTAACTCTTGGCTGGGAAAAGAGGTTACTACCATGGTGCTTGTGCCTGTGCCACAGTCATGGCATTTGTCTTTCATAACAAGCCCTCAGCACCCTTCAAAGTGGGAATGAACATGGTTCCTTCTATTTAATCCTATATCTGAGCTATTTTGTTGGCTGAGATTTTGACTTATAGGACTTTCAGAGGATGAGAGTGGTGGAGAGGGAGAAGCATAAAAGGGAAAGGTTTATTTCCCATCTGTATTAGCTATATTTGGTCTGCCACCTCATTTTGACATTTGTAATTTTTTTGGTGAAAAACAGATAAAACCTCAAAATGCCTTGGATATAAAGGAGCAAGAAGGGGAATGGTTTATTGCAATTTTTTTTTTTTTTTTTTTTTTAATGCAACTTGCAAGGAAATTTTACTCAAACACCATGTTGGTTTGTTTTGGTTTTTTTCCTGGTAGTCCAGTGCCTGTGCTCTGGATTATCAGAAGTTCTACATACTTGACCTGGATTTTATTGCTCTTACTATTGTGTTGACCCCAGAGGCTCCAAGTAATAGAGTTTAAAAGAAAACAACAACAAAAACAACAAANGTAGCAACCAAGCACATCAAACCAATCTAGGCTTTAATCTTTTCAGCTCACTCAAGCAAGGGACAGTTGTGTCTGACCAGTGCCTAAATAAAGGCCTTCAAAGGAAGAAAAGCTAAAGAAGATGCATGTACCATCATTATGCATCCCAAAGGAAATGTTCTTTGCTCTGAAGATTCCTCCTGCAGTTTTGGCAAAACTGCTTTTTCTCTGCCTTTTTATTTCCTCATTAAAACAAAATATAAACCTGGTTTGCAACTGCCTCCTTCAATTTTAGTGAAAAATGAATAGATCACATAGGTAGTGTACAGAAAACAGTAAGAAAACACTATCTACAGTAACTCTGACTTTGCCACGCTGGAGAACTGCTGCATGAATTTCAGATATCTAGTTTAGATTGACAAATAAGGTTCCCTCTGTGGCCAGTGGAAACACACAGGCTCCTCCAGATGATTCGGAACATTTGGTGTGGAGCTTCTCTCCCTCTTTTTCCCAACGAGATAACCTAAATGTCGACAGTAGCAATGGTCTCTGTTTGTGCATGTATCACACAGGCCTTTCCTTATCACCCGGCTCCCGCTGATCATCACCGGGCACAGCTCTCACAAAGGACACCGTGCCCTGGTGATCAAGGAGCCTCCCTCCAGCAGGTCAGCGAGGCAGGTCTGGAAAGGCAACTGGTCTTTGATATCACTGAAAGGAAAAGGATACAGATCTGCCACTAGCCTGCCCCTACTCTGATTTAAAAGAGAAGCAAACGAAAAAAGTCCTGGGCTCAATCAATCTGTTTATGCCTCTAGCTCAAAGGAGCCTGCAGCTCTGGGGAAGCTGGAAAGTTAAGAAAAAGTCTGATTACAGCTGCAGATATCATGAGCTGGGGCCTAACTTTAAGATCAGCATACCTCAAGCAAATAAAGGGACTCCTGAGAGTCCAGGTTTTTCTTAAATAGAGCCATTAATTTAGATGCTTAATTATGAATTTGGAGTCTACCATGGGCACATGTTTCCAAATCTGCCGAACTGCAAACTGCTTCAGCATCTCTAATTCCTTTTCTAGGGCTCCATAAGTGTGTGCAAAAGTGGATGACATAACAATTATGTTATTCAAACAAAATACTGCACACATGTAAATGAGTTTTGCCAAGGCAGTAGGCAGATATTTGGAAAGTCAGAGCTTAAAATGCAACAGCACGACTCTGTCATTTATAAAAGGAATTTTCGTTTGCTGTCATTATCCATGGTTACTTGCCAACAGTCACTTGATAAAAATCTGAGGTACTAATGTATACATAGCTTGATTTAGAAAATTCAGCAAGTCATTAACCCTAAGCAATATATGCTTATCTTTGTGGGTGATGCTGTCAATGTTTAATTTCCTGTAGATCATAAATTCAATAGAGAGTTGACAGTGCTGCCTGGAGTAAGAAGGGGAAAAATTCCCTTTTAATATCTCATCCTATTGATTATTTTCTTTCCCAGTGAAGCTCTCTTTAAGCCATTTGGGCAGTAAGATCATTCCTGCAAGTCGCAAGAGACATGTGATTCATCATGGCCCTCTGAAAATAATAAATGGAGAAAAGGAGGAAAGCAGGTTTTCTGTCCTTTCATCCCCCTTTCTTAGATTCCTTGAGCTTTCCAATATTGTTTTCTCATAAGTCAAACATTTCTCAGAAGGATTTATCTGTTTAGGAAATTATTTTCTCTGAAAAATCTGTTTACTCCTTCATGTTTAATTATTAATGTTGCATTATTAATGCAACATGTTGCATTCTTTGTTTTATTCAGACTGTTATCCAAACAATCACTTCTACTCTGCCCATTTCAATGGCCCCCTAAATACACAATATTATTATTTAAGACATGAACCTGTTTTCAAATAATCAGATGTCTACTACCAACATGGAGAAAAATCCAGCAGATGGTGCCTGAGCAAAAGTCTATGGTGCTGAACAGAAGTCACTCCCTTGACTCAACCCCCAGGAGGGATGAGCTTCAGTCTCCTATCAACCATGTGCTCCACCAAAATATTAGGGGGTGGTGCATATGTCTGATGCTCCTATGCCAGAGATCTTGAAATTGGCATATGGCTTAACTTTGACAGTGGATTCAAGTTTTGCACAAAGTTATTTATGGATATCCTGTAAAGTCTGGCAACTTCTGAGCAAATAGCTTTAGGGTAACTTATTTTAGACTTTTAGACTAAGCAATGTGCATCAGCCCTCTCAAATTCATATTCAGCTGGGAACCGTATGGCTACTTTTAAGTTGATATATCTGTCAACAGAAAAGAAACATCAAATAAAATATACTGTGTTCAGAGAAGTATTGTCACATTCATACAGAGCCACGTTTATAAACCTATGAGTAGGTTTTATTTAGCAACATATGTAGCTTTAACATTTATATAAAACAGCACTACTACTGCTGCAGTCTACTTCAGTATTCAGTACACAAAAGATCTCACAGATTTTGGAGAGGCTCTGTTATGCTACAGCTCAGCATCGCTGATATTCAAAGGCTTGCTGTTAAAGCAAAACTTCCTGGACAGCAACAGTCCAGCTGCTCTCCATGGACAAGGTCATACCATGCAGCCTTACTAGTTGATGTTCTATATTCTTTCTGTTGTTTGAAATGAAAATCTTAGTAGAGATTCATTGAGAGGAAGTTTGAACCACTTTGTAGTTTGCTATAAAAACCTACAATACAATTATACTCCTGGGGAGAAAAACGTGTATTTTGAGCTCCAGTGGCAGGACAGCTGTGTTTAACCAAGAGCAGCGCTTACTGCCTCATCCCAGTCTGATTAGGAGTTCCAAAAATTTTAGACAAGACAAGATTTTCACTGTAGGAACTGAACTGCCGTAATGATCCAGCCTGAAGATGGTATCCTGCAGGGAACCCCAGATCTGCAGACCTGCCTCTGGAGGTACATTTACCATGTACTCTGCTTCTGACTAGAACCAGTGTCATCAGAACATCTTATTTAGGTGAATGAGCACCACCCCATGACTATGTTTGGAATAAGGGGTTCTTACAGCATCAGAACAATCACAGGATGCCTCTTGCAAATGAGCATCATCCTAGGTAGCTTTGCATGGATGTTGCATGGGTCTAGCCACTCCAGTTCTATAACTGGTATACATTAACCACATTGATTAGAAAATGTTGACAAACGACATCCACATATACAACTAAAAGGAAAGAAAATCTTTTAAAATATCACACCATTTTGTTGGGGTTTTCCCATCAGAACTCATTAAAAAAGTGTGCAACTGATCCACAGGAACCTAAAGACCAGACAGTATGGAAGAAAAAACTTCATTGACAGGAGAAGATACTGAGAGGTTTTGTCCCTCAAAAAATTCAACTTCAAAAAATTTTACCCATATTTTTAAAAAGGGTAGCATTAAAGAGTCAATCTAAAAAGGAAGAGCAAAATTTCAAATTTCCAAAAAGCCCTTAAAGTAAGAAGGGCAAATGCTATTTGTGTTACCTAGCTGTTGGAGTCAGGAAGTGAAAATCATAAATCCTATTGCTGAAATAGCCATCCCACTTAGAAATGCTTCCTGTAACCAAGCATATGCATGTCTAGGCACTGCAGATCTAGGATCACTGTTTTCAAAGAAACAATGGAGCAAAGGGTCTACACTCTATGGGAACCCTGCAGCTTGGAAATGGCTGGCTGGAATGTGAAGCTGCCTGGAAACGAAGGACAGGCTATGCCAGCCAGAGAAATGTCCTTATCTGAGGCCTCTTCAGTAACACAAAAGCATCCATACAGGACTGGAAAAAAAAAAAAAAAAAAGAAAAAACCAAAGTTTGTTTAATCCCTATTCACCATTACTGCTATTCACTTGCCCATGATGACAGTGGGCTGTGTGTACTGCCCTCCTCAGCAACTCACCACAGCTGGCCAGTTGTGAAAGAGTTCTGTGCCCAGGCCCCACTGCCCTCTGAACTATGGGTAAAGACACCAATAAGCTTCCAAATACCAGAAGCCTGAGCAGATAACCCTTAGCATGACAGATCACACAGGCAAAGATTTACTGCCACAACAATAGACACACGTGCAGAAAGAGTGATAAAAATTAATGTAGGAGTGATGCTGCCCCTTGGTTTGTAACAAAAGTCATATGCTTCATTTTTTAAAGTGATAGGTCAGGATATATCTTTCTGCATGACAATTTGTTTTGCTCGAGAGTGATTTTTTTTCCTCCTGCTGTTTTTAAGGCAGTAAGGTGTGAAAAATGGAAGTTACATCAGGGAAAACAGCTTATCATGGCTCCTACAGCACTTCTGACAAAGCCTAAAAGAGTCCTGCAAACTTAGAAGGGATGATCTACATTAATACAGAACAACTGAATAGTTCTTGTCACAACCCTTACAAATTCTACATGATCTGTAACAGAAGGGTTTAGGACAAAACACCCTGGCTGACCTTAGCTAAAAATAATACCACTTGGCCACACCTACATAAAAGGATGTAGCTGGATTATTATGTTCTCATATTGTCTTGTCATTCTGTATTTCTGTTCATCAAACCTATGCAAAAAAACTGCTTACAGACAGTTGATTTGTAGATTGTGTGAATGATATAAGCTGAAATAAGTAAACATGATAATAAAATGAGGAATAGCTGTAGTCAAGAGGAAACCATTGTATTTTAACAGAACCTGTGTGGAATGCATATATTATGTACTTGGTGGCGCACTCATCCTCTTCTATTTCTTTTGTATGGCTTCCAAAACTGACACTTCTGTACGTAAAAAACCAAGAATTCTCCTTATCAAGTGATCAAGAAATGCCTCTTCATAAAACTAAAAGAAAACTATCTCTCATATAGTTTTTAAATTTTTTTTTGTGTGATTTTGTTACATCAGGGAATGTTTTCCATCATAAAATGAATGAATTAATTTAATTTTAATTTTATTACTTTTTGTTAATACTATCTAAACTTTTTCATGTTTTACTTCTTTTGAAAGATTTTATTACTAGAAGCAGTTGTTTGAACTCCTTACTTATTTTATGTGTCCCCTTGTTTTAGAAACTACAACTTATATTAGTAGTGCACTCATTTACAAAAGGATTAATCCTCTAAGAAGAAAATTGTTCTGAGCTAGTAGTTTAATAGCTAAAGGGTCTGTAAATTGCAACACACATGGGTCTTATTAACTATCAACAAAATTTATCTGACTTACTACTGCTTTAAGCACTTCTGGAAAACCTAGAACTCAACATGACTAGGGTTTTCTTTGCTCCATAATCACTAAGAAACAAGTGAAATAAGAATTTAATTCCATCATATCCATATTCCATCATATCATAAGTTCCTCCTGCAATTAAATCAGTATTCTCACTATTAATTGAATTTGAAAAAGCCTGGTTACTGTTTCCAAAAAGGATGCTGACTCTTCAGCCTACTAAAAATCCACTTTTTATTTCTGAAAACTCTAGGCCTTTCAACCCATTAACAAATTAGCATTGATTCATGGACGCCGCTGAACATAAGCAAAAATTACTGTATTTTGAACATATTAAAAAATCAGCAAGCTGTACTACTATTATTGTGATGTTCAAATTTTTTAAGATATCAGGAGCTATTTAAACGCTCTCCCCGCCCCCCACCACAGCCCTGTCTTCACAACGTACAAGGGCTGAAGTATCTCTGGTGCTCACAAACTGCAATAAAGATGACATCACGAGATATATTCCCTGGGAGTAGATACTTGTGTCACTCACATAGATTCCAGTAAATCTATTTTCACACTTTCCTACTCTCCAAGATGGACCACTGAGCTGGAAATGTCCCTGACCAAAATATGGGTTTCTATCTGTATGATTAACTAAATAAACATATTGAAATGTAGTAAAATCTCTCCAAATGTTTTGCAGGGAAAAAAAAATAGAGTTAATGATTTCTGAGCACTCCTTTTAGGACTTCTCTAGTACAAAGATAGCAGTGAAAAGTTAGCAAGGCTTTGAAAAGGAATTCTGCTTACTCAGTGCAATGGCTCTGGCTTGTCTAGGGGTACTGAAAAGAGGCAAGATGCTGCAGAAATCCTTGACTCGGGCACAAGCCAAGGTTTTTAACAGAGCAGTTGGTATTTCCATTATTATAACCTCTCAGCATGCTCCCTCTGCTTATCCATGGACTTCTGGACTGCTGCACAGCTTCAACTTACTCCACAAAGGTTCCTGTGAAGCAGCAATTAAGTGACTCAGAAAAGATCAGCACAAGATAGAGAGGATGCAGGTTTCAAAAGGAGAATCCTCAATCACTGAGAAAACACAGTTTTTTATGACACCTAGAAGGTCAAAATGCCAATAATTAATTGCTTTCTTAAATTTTTGAGAAGATATTGATTAAGTATTTGTCTCTATCCTCACATTGTACCTTGAAATGTAGGTGTGTTTGTGACTGTGATTGTTTACAAGACTACACCTGAAAGAGCATAGCACTAAAGACCAGCCATCATGAGCAGTCAGGAGTGACACATCTGCAGAACATTTGCAAAAAAATGGGACCTCTGCCTACCTGAGGCTCATGTTCGATGGAATTACCAAAATACATCTTGGGAAAAGCCTAGGATCATTTGAGCACAATGTCATGACTCTGAGTCACCACGGTCTGCTCTGTGAAGGGATTTTAGATCAGGACCAAGCAGTACTAGAAGAGCACAGGCTAGGACTTGTGAGTGTATCCCAGCAGCCCTGAGCACTGCCACCCTGAGAGATCAGTACCTGCAGTTCCCAGGCCTGCAGTCAGATAGCAGTGGGCCTCCCCAGCACCGACAAGAAGCAGTCCTTCCCACCCCAGATGAGCACCTCAGGACAGCTAAATTCTGATAAAAACCCTTCTGGTCAGAAGGAGGCAGAGGCCATGTGTCTCCATCCCTTTGAAGAGCCTCCTCCATGACTATGCTTGATGAACCACAATTGTTCTGCTTATCTGTTTTCAAAGGGCTCATCTGCATGTCCTTTAGATATTTCTACAAGCTAAGCATTGATTTGGAGGTCCTAGGATCTTAAAGCTTTTCCACATATATTTTACAAATTCAGTAGTTACAGAGTAAAAAAGAACATTTTCTCTCATGAATGGAAAAGCATCTTGACAGGAACACACATTGATTCCTGCTACTGTATGAAATATATCCTTAAGCACTTTAATAATACATTTGGTCTAGCAATTTAATGGCTTTATGAAATCATCATAAAGGACTAATTTTCACAGGAGTGATTTGGAAGCAAACTAGCTCCAGATTGTACATATTTCATAAATAACATGTGCATTTTTCAAAATAAGTATGGCTGATAGTATTAGACAAATTTAAGAAACCTTGATGGCCCTCCACTTGGTATTACACTGATCTCAGTCCTAAATGCAGTGAGTTCACAACCTGCTTTGTCATTAGATTGTCATTAGGCTACTCCTTTGCATCTACTATTAGAAAATCTCTTTGACATGCACAAACAGATGAAATTTGACACCAAAATACACCAAAGCTGTTTACTCACGAGATATTATGTAAAGCTATTAGATACTCTTTGTAGATAATGCTTTTTATTTCATATCCAGCTTAGTCCCTTCCATTACCAAATCAAAACAAACCAAATGAATAAGCCCAAAAATCTGAACTTATCAATGTCTTATTTTGAAGAAGTTCCAGTTTTTGTGCTATTCACAGCGGTCGCTCTAATTGTGACTTTGCAATTAGGCCCATAACTTTTGCAAATTTCCATGTTATTCATGCTAGTTATCTGTTAAAGACACAATAGCCCTTAAGTACCTTCCCTGAAGGTACCTTAGATATAGAAATGCTAAATCTTTCTTTTCTTTCTCCACCCTGAAGTAATTTATTCAAATTTTAAAAGCACTTTATAATTCCAAAATATTTAACCCTACCAATACTGCACAATATTCTCTTTATATTTTATGGCAAAAACCTTTTGCTTGAAACACAGTGAATGCCACTTAAAGTGGTACAAAGCACAAACACACAAATTTTTCCTATCTTAGAAAGGTGTTTCTGTTGAAAAACTCCTCAATCTCCTTTTCACACATGGAATCCACAGACTTTCTGACTATCATCCCCCAGCTGTGACACAGAAGGGAGTGGCATTACCTCTTGTGCAGAACAAAGTTGGTTCCACAGAGAACAAAACCCAAGAACGAGAGTTTTAACAGGGAAAAAAGTTACATTCCTTTCTAGTAAGGAATCTGCTGAAAAGATATCTGGGTGGAACACCTAGCTCCTCCATTCCTCAAAGCAAATTGGCCACTGATCTTGAATGCACACAAAGCTCTGGAGTAGCACTTGAAAATGCCAGATGATGTTTTTAAAAAAAAGCCATTTGTATTTGCTAGTATAAAGGCTGACATGTCTAAAAAGGACAAGCTAATAAATTAGTTTTTAAAACCACTGCTAAAGTAGCTACTTACTACACTTCTGCGGAGCAGCATCTTTGCAAGCACTTGGAAAAGTCTTTTTCCCATGCTACCCATACATAACCAATTATCTACAGTGGGAGCAATGTGCATGCCTGAAAGGAAATAGCCCCTGAACATGGATTTCTCAGCACTGCATCAAAGTGGGCAGAAAAGTGCTGAATGGACTGTGGTAAATTTCTCACACCAGATGAATCCAAAGGTTGCTTTGCAGGACCAGAACCAGGATGAAAATTACAAGCCTTTTTTTTTTTTTTTTTTCCTAGTTTTTATGCTCAATTGAGAAGCTCATTCAAATGTTTGACTTCTAAATGAGGTTCTATCCATATGTTTCTTTAAATATCCTACTTACAAGACATAGTGAAAGACAAAGAAATTCATCTCTTAAAAACAAACAAACAAACCAGCTTACTGTAGTGCAATAGATTTGTAATAGACTGTTAAGTAGGCAGTGATAGCAAATACTTTTCCAAGACACCTTTTCTATGAATTCCCACAAGAACAATAACTTCTTCAGCGCTAAACGTTACCTTAAACACTCAAACACCAGATTGTATTGCAGAACCCTCCATGCACAAACACAAGAAGAAGCTCTCAATGGCACACAACATTTAGTTAATAGCCAATAGCACAACTGAGCTGTTTCTTGCAAGACATACCAGCCAGCACTTATCTCAGTCACCTCGTACTAGATTTTATGGAAAAAGGAAGGCAAAGAAAGAAAAGCTCTATTAAATCTCTTACATAGTCCCAGAAAGTGTTAATAGGAAAATCTTCCCTTACAATTGTTTTGATCCTCAATGAGATTTGGTAGGACGTGAGGAAAAAAGCAAGGCTTCTACTTTTCAGAGCAGTGTGACAGGAGAGGTGGTACCAGTACAGCTGGACATCAAGCAAAGCAAGGTGTTGAAACAACTTGCACATTCAATCTCTTGGAATGCAGAGTGCAAAGTAAACGAGCTGTAGTACAGCTATTGGCAATTACCGGTGCTTCTGCATCTCAAGAGATACCAGCTCAAGTGTGATACTGAACAGAGTCCTTCTCAGGACCCCTGGAAACTGAATGGATGACAGCAATTTCCAAGGATTTTATACTCTGGCTTTACTCCAAATTGCATCAAAACTGAAACACTTCAAATAATCTTGGAAGGAAAATTCCATGTCTCCTTTGATTATTTGTTTATTGTTCGCACTTATTTCTAAATAAATCAAAATAGATAAAAAAAATGAATCCAAAGGATCACTTCAAAACTAGAGAATTCAAAAAGATGTATTCCAAAATATTAAAATCTGTTCTGTCTGACAGGTTTTTTTTATTTTTTTTGAAGCAAAAGTCTACTGCAGTTGACCTGCTTTGTGAAGTATTTTGATTTCAACAGAGCTGCATTTTCCAGGAGAGCTTTCACACCCCCAAAATTTGTAGATTTCTTCCATCTGTCTCTTACTTAGTCAAGATATACACTTGAATTTTATTCATTTTTTATCTTCAGCTCACTATACAACCTCTGTCATTCCTCAACTGATTCTAACTTTTCCATTCCTCACCACCAGTCCATTTATCTCCTGCTGTGTGACAGTGCATGGGTACAGGGTCTGCTGGAGTTTTCAGTGAGATACCACATCTTGGCCCAACAAATATAGCAATATATGTAGCACATTTACAGTTCTGCAAATATCTTTTCAAGCAAATATCGAGGGCCTAGGTCAAATAACTACACTGCTTTGTCAATATTGCAGCTGGCATAGTACAGGAGAAAGCCCAGCGAATTAAGTTCCATGTGTACTCTCTACTGCTACACCCTGCTCTCCAGCTAGGTAATTTTTTTCCTTTTTCTCTGCTATTTATCCATTTGATCAAACTCTGCCCTCACAGATCTGGGCACAAAATGTGAAGCTTTTCAGACAGCCACTGAAATAAATCTGAATACTCCGTTTCTGAGGTCTCCCCCAACACTGCAAGTGTGCAGTGATTTTTCCACGAGGGAAAGTTCAGAGCACCAGCTAAAGAAGAACTCAGATTTTTACTAAAAGCACATGCCATCTGAATATTGCATTTCCTGCCACTCTGAGGAGTTTGTGTCTCTTGAGATCTGCTGTGGAAGCATGGGAAATGACTTCCTGTTCCATCTCAAACTCATAAAGAAGTCACAGGACTTAAGGATACCTGTAATACACAGCAAAAAGAATGACTAATACATGATGAATCATAGAAATAATGTTTGGGAAAAAAAGCCTGGAGGTCATCTACCTTAACCTCCCCCTCATAGCAAGGACAACCACTAACACAAGATAATGTGACTGTGCTTGGGTAACTTTAGAAAAACTCCAGGGACTGGCTGAAAAAAAATGAAAAAAAAAAAATTGCCAGATGACAAAACCATCAGGCAATTCAAATTTTAAAAAAGGACAAAATATAGAGCATAATAACATACATTCATGATAAATATACAATCATATTTGAAATAGCATTACCAGTGTTTAAAATTAAGCTACTTGATCATCAGCACACCTGAAACCTGGCTGTCCAAAAAACAACATGCTTCTAAAATGTCTAAACCCAGGAAATGTCATGGAGGAAGGTGGAATGTGCCCAAGAAAATAACAAAAGCTATGAGAAGGAGACTGGGTGGCTTAGGTATGGTAAGATGACACATACCTCTTTTTATCTGGGTCACTGTTTAAAGCCATATGAATATAAACGCATTCCTTACTGTGGAACAAAGATGGGGTTAAACAATCCTGAAACAGGGCCAGCAGACCTTCCTTTCTCTTTGCCTACCTTCAGAAATAATCCACCTCATGGAATTCACTCTATTATACCTACACCAGTGCTTTGTGCATACAGCCAAGATACCAAAAAGTTCAGTCTGGAGTAACATCTTCCTTAAATCTGCCTGGAAAATATTTCTGCTGGAAATCAAAGGAACTCTCCACTTCTGTATCTCAGTCCACAGAAAGTGATCCAAATGGGAGAAGGAAAGACATCATGAGCAGGATTTCTAGGTTGTGATGTGTCTTCTGTTTGCTGTGAGATCCTGAATATGCAATGGTTCTTATGCACAATTCTGCCTTCTGATGCTCATCACATTTTAGGGATGTTTTATTTGTCCACAGGTTTATCTGTAGGAGGGCTGTAAGTGAACAAAACCCAGAACCAAGCTGTCCAGTGGCTACTTTTAGAAAATTTCTATAGGTAATTGTTGTATGTACATTTAACAGTGAATTGTACATCCAGTGTAGAAAAACCTTTCAGGAAAATGTGAAAGTACATTTAGAATTTTTGATGATAGAAAAAAAAAGGATTTTATTAAAAAAATTAAAACATAATGATAAGTATTTTTTTTTTATTTAGAGATGGATCTAAGCATTGCATCTTACAAAATATGTGAACTAGAGGTCTAAGCTGTAGACTAAAGGTTCTTCAATAAACATTGCGAAAGACACTGTAGTTAGCATGATCTGCTCCATTCCAAAGCCACCAAAATTCCTTTTACTTAGTTTTGTTCCTCCTGTTTGGTTCACACTCCGGAGGAGAAGTACTCAAACCTTTGCATCAGCCTTTTACCTAGAGCCCCAGCTCATCAGCCATGTTAAAAAGAAATGCTGGCCACTCCATTTCTTAGCAGGCAGCAGCGTCTTGTCCTGGTTTGGCGTTGCATGGACTTCAGATTTATGGCTTATTTAGAGGACCAGACTTGTGAGCACACAGTGACGTGCTCCTGGGGCTGCCAGGACAATTTCTTTCATTTGGGGCCAGAGGCATCAGCAAGGCAGCTGGTGATCCTACTCTACCAATAGATCAAAGATTATGCCTTTTGTGGCAAAAAAATCCCCAACAAACCCAGCATGTTTTTAATAAAAACCAAGTCTTTTTAAGGGAGTAAATAGAACTAACTTTCAAACAACAAAACAGAACCTAATAATATCATGAGCAATTGTCTTGAATATGTTAGCACATAGGGCGTTTTGTTACTTTTCACAGCATTTCTAAATGTATTCCATTTTCTTCTGGTTAGAATATAAATCTAAATCACAGGACTGGGAAGTGTGGATTGTATTACATCTGCAAGAATGCAACCATGCTCTTCTGAATCATATTGTAGTTTAAAAAAAATAAGCTTTTGAATATATATAATAAATCATCCTTAAGAAATGCTAACACTAACCAATGTAAATGAAGAACTTTCCTGAAGACACTGAATCATAATGATATTTCATTTACATCTACAAATAAAATGCTTTTCCCCTTTCTAAACAAAAGTGTTATTATGCCTGATTACATTTTCAGATTTGTCCCTCTTTTTTGTTCCCCTATTGGACAGTCTGTTTTACAAACATTTTTAAGCAAAAACAGTTAACATTACCATCATGTGGACACTCACCTCATTTAATTGTGTCGGGGTCAAACATTTCTGGGATGACTGAAATGCATATATGGCTTTGCTCAGCAATGCAAACTTACTTGATCAGCTGGAGCACAGCACAAGACACAATAGTGGTTTTGTTCTGTGCTTTTAACGAAGACAAAAAATTAGACGGATTTAGGTCAAAGAAAAAAGAGCGTGCTAAAATGCTGTAGAGTTAAAATTCAGCTGCAAGAGTAACAACACATTCTAATTAATTATAAACTTCATGAATACTGATTCAAAGATAATGCCAGTTGCCACAGCATTTGCAAAGCTTTTCTTCAAAATAGTACCTCACTATTCTTGGTGCCTAATGCCGCAGTGAAATTTCCTGTTTATCTTACCTCCCTACATTTTTTCATTTTCTCTTTGTCACAGTGAGAAGGGAAATTTTCATTGCGGTGCTGTGAACATGCCCCATTTTCTGCTAGTCACAATGAAGCTGAATTCAAATATCAGGGGCTAAAACCTGAAAATATTTATCTACTTCTTGTTCCATTACTGTTACTACTAAATTCCCAGGTATTTTGCCAACAGACAGTCACCTCACGTGTCAACTTTTATATTGGTTCTCCCACAGAACATTATCCTGGTCAAAATTAGTTAGCCAATAACAAGTCTCCACATGCCACTGTATAAACTTCTATTACAAATGATGGTAAAAAAAAGTGAACTGAAAATATTTGCCTGACTTTTGGATTTGGGATTTGTTTGTGGGAGAAGGGAGATATACCATACATATAAGAAAAATAGATGGAAAGCCAAAGAAGAGTAAAAGAACATTGATCGAGGAAAAGTGTTTATTCAGAAGTTTTTCACAGAAAATACCAGCAGCATTGTTTTCAAAAAGAAAAGCAAAAAGCCATTAGGGGAATGGAAAAGGTCTTCTTGGCGTGTGTGATACCTGTGAATTACAGGTTTTCCAGATGCCAGGTTGCCAGCAAGTGGATCAGGGAACAGAACACGAGGTCATAAGCTGCATGGCTTATCCATCTTAGAGGCTAGCATGGAGTTAGTGCCCTGCCGTGGCCACAGGCAGGCAGCAGGAGAGGCAGGAAGGAAAGAACACCAAAAAAAGGGGAGCCAAGGGCAAGGCTTCAGCTCTAGGGAAAACCACAGGAGAGAAGGAGAGAGGAGCTATTGCTGAAACGTGCTGTGATGCACTGCCTTCACCAAGGCAAGGATGACTGTGCTACAGAGGAGACACTTTCTCTCTGCTCCTTGGGAAATGGTGAGTGCTGCAAAATCAAAACTCACTTCTTGCCCTCATTACCCAAATGCACTGACTGATGGGCCAGACTTAGTCCAACCAGCCAGTGAAAACATGTCTCCTGCAATGTTTCAGCCATGGCATAGAGTGTACCCAACATATAATTCTATGTTCTACAAATTGGAAATACATAGAAAATTGAAACATATTTTATTA
>VZTR01030324.1:16974-28132 GCA_013400775.1 Chaetops frenatus
TAGTCTTACCTCAGTGTAAGTGTGTAGTCCCCATGCATTTTGGTTGAAGCATCTCGTACCAAAAAGGTACCGTCAGCTGTGTCTCGAAGCTTCTCATTTACTTCTTCTCTAAAATGAAAGCAAAAGTAATAACCAATCATTTCAATTAGTTCTCACACACTTTTTCTCCCATAGTGCTCTAAATTCAAATTCAAATGTTTTGAAGTATATTTTAGAAGCCTTCTATGTCTCCGTATTAATACAAGTATTTAATACCTTACTTAAAATTGTTAGAGAACAAGTGGGATAAAAAATTGAATACTCTGTGCTCTCACTACTGGACAAAACTATTATTCATGCAAAGCTCTTTCTGCTTGTTCATACAAGCCTGTGCAATTGGAACAGCCAGTGCAAGTCTAACATACCTATATATAGTACAGATAAAAATGTTGCTAATATATGGCACTTGTTAATCTGACTTGCTGACTATTGTGCCTACAGCTGAGGTTCTGAATGAAAGACAAGAAGAAAATTCTTAGTGCTATCTTTTTATGCTAGCATTTCATGTAACTGTCTTAAAGTAACAGAACAATCATTTTGCATACTACATTCTAACTAACTGCCAGTAACTTTTCAGTCATGTTTGGAATAAAACCAACTGTAATATGTTTGTGGTGGAAGCTATCATAAAATTACTGCTGGAACTGTGAATTTTCTATACTCTAAGCATAATACATATACACAGAATAGCACAGCAAGAACAGCATAACGCCAAACACAGGAAATACATGTCTTGAGGTGATTTACCTTGAGATATCCCCCCAGTACCATTCAGCGTCTTGTAATGACATGTTGTTATTCATGCTATTGTTAGTTACGGTATTAGGTTTCGGTGGCTTAGGAGGCAGTGCTGCAAATGAAAGGGGGGAATAAAAGTTGTAACTCACTGAAAACATGACCATATATTTTTTGAAATTACACAGTATTACATAAGTTTTATAATTCTATGGGTGTGTTAAAAAAATAACTGGTTACCAAATAGAGTTGTCCATCATTAACAGTCTTTAAAAGACACTACAGAACTCAAGAAATGTGAAAACAATTCAAAATAAAGCTGTACTGTTTCATAAAAAGATGTTATATTGCAATAATGTATTTTAAGCAAAATGTAACACCATACTCAACTCCTGCCCCTGTGAAGAAAGCATTTGAGAAAAAAAATTCTGAAGTTTGCTTTTGCCTTCCTTCACCATCTTTGGGTGAACACAAGTAATAAAACATGCCACTTTTTTGTTATCCTCCTATGTAATGATCTTAGAGGAATTTTGCTGTTTCCTTACCTAGAAGCTGAGTAATAAAAGATGCAAACCCACAGCAATATTGAAGAAGAATTGGGGTTTTGTGGTCCTCAGCATTCTGTGCAATGATTTGCAAAAAAAAAACCCCAAAAAACAAACCCAACAGTTTAAGAAACCCATCTGTGACCCAAATATCCCTTGTGTTAATCTTAGTATTCCACAGAATAAATTGTGTTCCAAATGCCAGGACTGATTAAAAAACACTCCCCCTCCCCTTTCTTTCAATGTCAAAGCTGCATATGTATACCAGTGGGTGCCAGAGAAGATACTGCAGCACTGACTTAGTAACGAGGGGGACTACACTGGAATCAGGATTAAAAATACACTCAGCTCTTTCAGTTCTCCAGTTAGTACATCATTCCTGTCCTGTATATTATGACCAGGCTCAAAAGACAATGTTTTTGAAGTTGCAAGGAACATCAGGATGGCATAATACTTTCATATGATATGAAAAAATGATACTACAACAGGCATTCAATTAATATTGCTAGATTTTAAAAATGTTTTTTCCTTAAACAATCTAAGCCAATGATTTGTAATCACTGTTTCAGGAAACCTGAGTGTTACTACAGCATCTCCTTTTAGGTACAGTGTTTCCTTTTAGGAACAGAGAAAGCAAAAATAGTAATATCAGAAATATAATTTTTAAACTATATAACAGCAGGACTAAAACCACGTCTGACATAATAAAATCAAAACATAAACAGTTCAATTCAGTAAAAATTCGATTAAGCAGTCAGGTATTTTAATATGTTAAGATTCATATTACTACAACCATGCACTCAGCTACAATTTTATTCTAACTTATGAAAAAAGGAAAACTATTTGCAACAACAACAAAGTAAAGAAATCCTACATATCCACTAAGAATTTTTCAGCAGCTATTGTAAAGAACAAAATTAATTAAGTCTTCTATAATAAGACTGCAGTTTTACCTGGTGGATCCATTTCTATGTAAAACATCAAGTCTGTGCCACAATTTATGTCTGTCTTAGGATATTCTATATCCAGTTCTTCCATATTCCAAAAAGTATTGTACATTTGTATGAGTTTCACTGAGTAAGCTCAGATACAAGAAAAGAGTCAGGCTGTCTTTGTAATGGTGTCTTGGAATTCATTTTAAAACCTATAAGGGGCTGCACTGTAACCTATTACATCATAATCCTCAGCCAATCATGTCAAAATAATGTCACCAAACCACTCCTGCTTCCTCATTTTGTTCTACATTAATCTTAAAACAATTTCAGTTTTGGGAAGAACCTGCATTTGGCAGAATTGCAATATAAAGCTGGTATTACACACAAAAGGAGCAAGTGGGCTCTCTTTGCCTGTGTTCCTGGCTCATTTTCCTGACTTTGCAGCATGGTACAGTCCAATCCTGGCAGGATGACAAAAGGCTGATATGCTGCAGCACGTAGCTCTTACACACAGGCGCACACAACACACACTCTCACACAGGGCAGCTCCCTTCAGAAGCAGGTCAGTCACATCTCAGGTGCCTTCTCCTGCTTGAATGCCTGAAGTCTGCCATTCAAAAAGATTTAAAAGGATTCTAGACCTACTGCATGTATTAGAGATGCATTAGAGAAGTGCATGACTGTGTGAGTACATCCATTACACACTCATTTTACACAAACACACAGAGAGACATATACAGACACATAATTAAATATGGATTACATTTTTAAACTGTGCATATTTCTACTATTTTTATGGGCACATAGGTCTGATAGAGTTGATATTATTATATAAAATGTGCTTACTGCAGAGATGTCTTCCTCTCTTACCATTATGTAATAAAACACAATTCAAATAAATCTAGATTATTAATTTCGAAATCTAAACCCCGAATATTGTAATCTTACATTCAGCTGATTCACTCAAACCATGGAAGAAAGTCAAAACTGAGAAAGATCTTGAAAAGCAGTTTTGCTGAACATAAAAAAGGCTGTGAGGATACAATAAGATTTAGTCTGCCTTTTCACACAGTTTCTCTACCCTATTCTCATTGATATATTTATCAAGTTACTTGTTTTTAAAAGCAAGAGTCCCTTGTCAGTGCCTCCTTCGCCCCTTGACTTTATGTCAGCAGCATCCTCCAACCATTTAGAAATATTCCATCTTAACTCCCCCCATCACTGACTGTAACTCTCTCTGACCTCTTAGAAGAAACATGGACAGAATAGGCTATTAACTTCAGAGTAGAATGCTATGTAAAGCAATACGAATGCTTTATACCTGCAATAACCTATGGGGGGAGAAAATCAGAGACCAAAAATAACTACAACGAAGGCTAGCTGTAGCAACTATCTGTGCCCTACACCATAAGAAATTCTGGAGTAGCTGAAACGTGCTCTATCTCACAAATGCTCATTAAAAAAATGAACACAATTTATACGCTTTCCAAACATTCTCCCCCTGCATTGCCCCCTCACCACTGTCTGGGCCCCTGAGCAGGTTACCCCTTTCAGATAAGCATTGACATACAAGAGCATGTCTGGAGTACCAACATATACAAAAAGATGCATGCTAGTTTGCTTCATAAATTAAGAAGCTTCATTTTGAAGCAGACTCCTTCCTGTTGAGGTAGACATGCTCCAAAGATTCTTTCCATTTCCAAAATGAAATAGGATACTTAAAATCACCCCAGACACAAGTCTAAGCACCGAACTTAGAGGTTTAGCCCACCTGCTACCCAAACAGTTAACTTGCCAAGGTAATTATTTAAATTAAGTTACAAAGATTTCCTATAAAAACTGCATTGCTGCTTTTAGGTCTCATGTGGGATAATTTCTCTTTATTCCATTGAATAAATACTTTCAGGAAAAATTACTTCCCTAGAGTTTCACTGGTGGCCAAACTTAGGACTGAACAAGCTTGTATAATCAAGTTAGTGCTCAGCTCAGACTAGCCTACCCTGCAGGCAAGAAAAGGCAGGAGGCAGACAGTCTATTACCCATTTCGTATATAACCCAGAGAAGTACTGAAGTACCAGACTTAAATTCATGTATCTTAAGACTTTTAAAGCTCTACCTGGTAATCAGTTACAGTACAATACTTCCACGAGATGATGAAAAAAACACAGAAATTCAAAATCACTTACTTTGTAAATTATGCATTGCAAATGATCGCCCTTGTAAAACAGTCGAAAATACAATCCAATATTGGTTTCCTCTTATAAAAATCTTGCTTAAAAATAAACCCTAAAACCTCCATTTACGAGGAAGCTTCTCTGAAGCAATGAAGAAAAAGCTCTGCTTTCCAACCAATGTTCCATAAAAGAGTTGTAACTTGCAGCGAGGAAAACCAAGCCTTCTCTCTCAACTGCTTAAACCACTGTGCTGTGCAGAAGGTATCCACTTACTCTGGTTCATCATTAAAAAGTGAACCTGACTTCAGTACTGCGAAAAAAAAAAAAAAAAAANTCTCTCCCAGATAAAGATCTCAGTTTCATGATTAACTTGGGTAGGTTCAAATATTTGCTGAGCCAGGGATTTCAGTTGGGGGATGGGAGCCAGATTCAAAGTAAAAGTTGTCATCAGCTAACAAGTGGCCAATGCAAGGCTAACTTTCTCATTTTAGCTAAGTAAATGAGAAGACCATTGTAAGAGGCCTTAAAATAGTCCCTATTTTATAACAGCCCTGGCTGCTGCATGCACTATTGAAGATGAGAAAAGCAGCATGAACAGTCAAATACAGGAAGTGGCTAACTACAGAAAAAAAAATAGAATAAAAATTTTCCTTGAAAAGAGCTGCATCTCTAGAAGTAGCCCTGTGCAAGCAAAATAGCCTGCTTGCAAGCACAGTATCACCTCCTACATACTCATGCTGGATTACAGGTGCTGCTTCAAGACCCTTAATCTAGGGCTATGAGAATTTTTATCAATTTCTGCTAAACTAAAAATATTAGAAAAAACACCCATCTGTATCCATGGTGGTTTCCTGTGTACCAGGATTGTTAATTTCTTAGGCAGGCAGGTAGGAAAAGGAACTGCACAGAGAAGCAGAAGCTTAGGTTAAATCTGTTTTCCTTGCCTTAGTGTTTGGTGGAGATTGAACTTCCTAAAGGAACAGAGCAGCAACTGAAGAGCTTACTTCCCTCTGCCTACAGAGGTTATCTTCTTTGCTAGCAAAACTTCTACAAGGAAGTAAATTCAAAGTAAAAGGAGAAGCAGACACATTAAGAGATGGAGAGAAGGGGATTAACATTTTCCTCCCACTTCTTGCCAACAGTGAGAATTTCTATTTAAAACACTGAGAATTTCTTTGAGATCTGCTTGTTGCTCCTTAAGGCAGTCAAATAGTATCGAGAAGTTTTTGCTTCCTTAATACTTCACATAGCAAAATCCTCCTATGCTGTGAAACACCATTTACACCTAATGATGAAATCCCAAATATCTGCAGTACATTTTTGATGCTTTGCATTTGATTAGCTTCACCTATAACAATCCCTTGCTTCCCTAGTTTTAGCCTCTGCCAACTTGAACAATTGTCAGTCCTAAATATAATTTAAAGCAGCAGAGTCATAAAAGTATAGCCTACTTCAAGTGGAGATGGAAACCTGTGTTTCTGAATTAATTCAGCTTCAGAATGTAGTTGATATACTTCTTTACTGTTAAAATTACAGAAGGGGTTGAGAACATTTCTTGGTTTGTAGGGCCACAATACAGATGTATATAGTCAAAGGAGGAAAGACAACCCAAATTTGGTTCACTAAACTTTTTTACCAATTAAAAAAGCACAGATACCCACACAGAGATAATGAGTCCCTCATTATCCTGCATGAGAGACTCAAGTGTCTTGTCAAAAAAAAAATACTGGCATGCACACACCTGTATTTTCAAATATTGCCCTCTCTTATCTTTTTATTGAAATTTTAAAATCTTGAGTGGTGCCCTGCAGCCTACCATTCCTTGCAGTCATATTCACAGTGTTCTCCTATTAACATAGCACATTCTTTTCTGAAAAATGATGTCTGAAAAAGGAAAAGAACTGATCAGGTTTGACACACTTGCAAGTGTTTTACAGATACATACAAATACCTGCACACAGACATAGCAATCTGTAAAAAATGCTAATAACATCGTACATATTGTTTCACTTCGCAAATACTTGCAATTAGGTATTGAGAAACATAAAGCACTGGCTTGTGTCAAAACTTAAACCAAGGACACAGCATTCCAAAGTACAGTGGTTAGCCAAGCATTGTGCTTTCCGTTAGGTCAGGGATAAGGGCTGCCTTTTATTAGCTTAGAGGGAGAGCCCTCTGCTGGGTAGGACACGGATGCACACGGTCCCCCTGCCTGGGCACGGCACTCGCTGTCCCTGGGACTCGCAGCTTTCTGCATGCTCCAAACCACGCTCGGTGCTGCTGGCAGTCCAGCCAACTCTGACACGATGCAGATAACTTCTGACAGCGGACAGCATTCCTACACATTTGTTTATGTTCCCAGGACATTACCGACAGGACTGTGGTCTCAGGCTGACGCCTGTAGCAACACAAGCGTACGTTTGAGTCAAATTCCAGGAGGAACTGGATCAGCCTTTACATTGCCCTACTCTAGCTGTTATGTTACCACTCTTGCAAATACTTTGTGTAGCTAAAAGCAAAGTGTCTGCACCTTGGTGATGCTGCCAGGACTTTCACCTCATCTCCAACAAGTGAGCAGTTACATATAAGGCAGCCTTATTACCTCACTCATTCTTACCTATGATGCTCTGAGTAATAAAACCTACTTTTTCAGGCTGCAGGATTTCACAGCCTGAGCCGTTACTTACAGTGTTACATTCAAGCCTGGGAAACAGGGATAAACTGGGATAGACAGCACAGACAGAGCAGCTCAGCTCTAGTCAGTGCACAGGCTATTGGAGGGTTTGATTCATTGATAGAAGGTAGTTCTTTACTTTGCTGTAGCTCTTTTTCTGCTCTTCACCAGCAATGCTACCAGCTCCCCACATCCACTTGCTCTCTCACCACATGCCATTTCCTCTTTGCTGTCCTAAAACAGACCTTATTCTCACACACCCCAACTCCAGAAAGGATGCCTATCTCCCTAAACTCCCCACCCAAAATCACCTCCCAACTTTCTCTGTGTGGCTTGCCTTCACAGCTAGGCTGACCCTGTCGCTCCGAGAACCTACTGCCCCATGGGCAGCTCTGGGATCTGCATCCAGCACAGGCCAGCTCCAGACAGAAAAGCCAGGAGCTTTTAAGATCCTTGACAATTAACTGAAAATCTACCCCAGTCTTCTATACCTATAAATATAGCCTAACATAGCTTTTTACCACTACTTACCTTCACAAGTCTGTATGATGTGTGAGATTTTGTGAGACCTGAGCAGCACTATTTGCTAAAATCTGTTACAATTAAAATATTTTCTAATAGTACTGTTTTGAATAGGACATTTAGAGACCTGTACTTTGTTTCTGACTGTACTCGTTAGTTTGATGTCTGTGCAGCTGTACATCAAGCTGGGATGTTCAGATGGGACGCAAAAATCACCTACCTTGCCCACCAACACCATCTTATTTCTCTCCTATTGACAAACTTGAAGAATATGACAAGAACCAGACAACTGATCTAATTTTTTCCAGCCTTATTTCTCCTGAAACATTACTTTGTCTTCATCTGCTACACAAAAATCTTCAGTTCTATGAATAGGTATTGTTAACTTTAGCACTTTTGTGTAGGACTAGGCACTATTTTAATCTACAAACTAGAATCTATAGTTTGCTGATGAACACCATGACAGACAAAAAACGCCAATCCAACTGTTCTACAGTAAGTCAAGTAACGGTCTAGGAGTAACTCTTCTTTTGGTGTTAAGGCATCCAAGAAGCATCACTCTAGCTACAAGATGTCCAACTGAAGATGCCTAATTTAAGATACTAATTTTAAAATGCAGTAAGATGTAATGTCCAGCTGTTTATTTTATGTATTGTTTTCAGTAAGAAATATAATTAGTGGGTGATGTGGCAAGGAAAAAACCCCACAGCTGTGCAAAGACCTACTAGCTGTTCAGATCAGTTATCTCTAACACTACATTTGATGTGTTTATATACTGTGTAAGATACCACTAGAACTTCATGCGCAGCTTGTTTTAGACAGAATGTTCTCATCTTAACAAGAAGAGTTAAGAAGGAAGGAAGCCATCACCCCAGCCTGTGAAAAAGAGAAGAAACCTGGCAGCACTGGCTTCCCTGTTATCACTAAATTGTCATGACGTTATTTTTAATAAGTAAAATGCTTTCTGCTTAAGACCTCTCAAATTCTCCACCTGTAAAATTCTATTAAAGACTGTAATTCTCAAAATACTTACATGACAAATAAGGTATATTTTATTGGGATCTTCTTTTTATTACAGTCTATCTAAATAGTCTTTATGGAAAATCAAGCCACTAAAAGCAATAATATTAAAGATGACAATTCTGAAAAACAGATCTTAGAGTGTTTTTTATAGTTCTATGAGAATGATAAAAACAGACCACTTCAGATACTCAGGTCACTGAACAATATTGGTGTGAGAATGGATTCATGGCCTAATCCTGCAAACTTACAGAATATTCTATTAAGATGCAACTTCTGAAAATGATTCAAACTCTTTACAGGCCTGAGAGCAGACACTAGATAAACAGACATGACAAAGCCTGAAATTTGTATCTGAGGGTTTTTTTCCAGCATATTAGTACACGTGCAAATGTTCTACTGAAAACCATTCCACTAGACATGATGGACTTTGAAACACACAGGGAAGGAGTTCTATTTTTGTAACAGATCACATGAAAAATCCTAGTAGAACTGTCAAAGTAAACTATTGCATCATGCTATATTAATTAATGCAGAAGTAATACTAAAAACAATCATTCAATTATAATTATTACTGTAGTATCAAATAATTTAAATCTGATGGGTACAATGGCCTTTCTTCAAGCACCCTAATGACACTCTCAAAATTACTAGATTCCTTGTCCTCATTAGTATTTCTAACATTAACACCTTTCACTGTTATACTTTCCTCACATGAAGGAACTTGGGCAGATATGCAACCAAGTGCATATCTCTTAAATGCAACTTATAAAATTCTTGCTTTGAAACTCAAGAAACTTTGTAACTCCTAACCCGCGCTTCTAGACATATATATTTACATACTCTAAAGCATTTGCAAACATGTAACTATAAAAAATGCCATTAGCATTAGACCATTAGAATCTGTTTTGCTTTTTAAGGCTTGAAATGTGACAAAGAAAATACTTTTACAATTAGCAGCTATTTGCTGATTCTTAGTAAAATATGAAAAATACTGTAAGTTTGGACTCCCCTAATTGTTAGGAAGCATTAGGCAGAAAAATAAACAGTGATTCTGGAAATCCCTGCTTAACTACTTCACCAAAATTGAACAAAGCTAAATAGCAAGCTGAAAACAGATGTACACAAAATGCAAGGGGAAGTTTCCTAACTAACAGAGCTGGCGAGATTAGAAAAGTCTTTCAAACAGAGCAACAGGAACAAAAATTATAGTAATTTTAAATTAATCTTCATTAGCTGATGAAGAGGTTTATACAATGTGCCTACCTGAAATACAGGAAATAAAGCACTCTTCTGCTGTGTTCTAGCTCTTCAGATCTTAAGTAACCCTACAAATCCTACTGCCATGAACTTTTTGTGCTTTGACTACAGAGGTGGTAAAGGTACAGGATTCCAATGTTGTATTGACCCTTTCATTTGCTAGGATATTCTCTGCTAATAAGCTGTGAAAGGAATTGCTTTCAGCTAATACATAAAGTTTGCTGCATTAATAATTTCCTTTGCACATAGTTAGCAACTCTGCCTTGCTTCTACCAAATACTTGATCCAAACCCAGAGATTTTGCATAAATTACAGGTGTGCTTTACTGTTTGTTGGCTTAATTAGATGTTAACTTACAGAAGCAATACAAGTAGGATCTAACTTTCCTGGATGGGCTCTTAAAGTTTTTCACATTTTTTACTGATATTGATAAAGAGGTATTTTGAATATCTGGATTAAAAAATACATGTATGTAAATAATGTCTGCATAGGGTATAGCAAATGTAAGAAAATTTGCCTAGGAATAAATTGAGAGTTCAATAAAACCTTGAGAATTAGCCCCTCCACCACTGTATGGTATGCATTCTATTGGTTTACAGGTCTTAAAAAACTCACAAAATCCTGTTTGCTGTTTACTGAAAGAAACCTGAAGTCCTAAGGCTATACAAACTATTGGCACTAAAATGATTTTAATGAAAAGTACTATTTCTTATAAAACAAACATTGCACACCACTATAAAATATATAAACAACTTCCACTTAGCTCTGTAACTGTGCACTTTTGCTTAGCGTTAAATTTGATTTAAATAGGAAAAATGCAAGCCTTTACTCTCCTTAAGCTGATTTTTAATATTTAAGAGAACATATAACTTTTTAAATTAAAAACACTTTTTACCTGGTACAGGCTGTCTCTCATTCCATTCACTTGTGATTAAAATCTCTAGGATTTTTATGTGATGTTCTGTATTATCAGAGCTGCAAGAGATGGATTAGCAGTATGAACTAGGAGAAATACAGAATTTTACTTAAAATTATTAAAAGAAATTGAAAGAATTTACTACAATGCCCTGACATCAGAAATAAGGTCAGAAAATTATTTAATTACTCTTAGTTTGTATATAACTAATTCATATTTACAGTACAAAATATGGTAAAGATGACCCACATACCTTGCTATCTGAAATTTGAAAAGCAGAGGGCTGAAAATTTCAGCCAGAGACCTTGCATTCAAGAGATTTTTGCTGGAGGCTTGGC
>VZTR01030327.1:876-29931 GCA_013400775.1 Chaetops frenatus
TGGTTATGCCTAAAAACCTTTGCTTGTTTCTAACAATCCTTATCACTTTTTGCCAACAATCCTTGCCTGGCTCTACAACCATCCAGCTATTGGTGTTTGAGACACACACGTTAGCCCTTATCTTCTGTGATTCTACAGATTTTCTATTTTACTCTTTCCACTCAGCAAAAGATGGGACCCGTACCTTGGAGGCTTTAAAAGAGGAAAAGATGGGACCAGCATCTTGGAACCTTTCAATGCCTCTCATTGGGATGTATCTTTGTGGGAAAAAGACTGGGGGCAAAACCACCTTTGAACAGGCAGAGATTCTGGTCAGATGCCCTACGCTCCCCTCCCCCACCTCCATAGATGGTAAAGGGGAAAATGAGCTTGTTCCTCTCTGCATAGAATGATGTCAGCATGCCCAACTTGCCACAGAAAATACAGGCTAAGGAAGGATTAAGTGGAGGCTGTGGTGGAGTGGATACACTACAGCCAGATCTTTTGAAATCCTTGTAGAGGAGGGAACTCTCCTGTGCTTTTATCTAATAAGCTGCACAGCAGCTGTCAGCCAAGGGGGATTAGAGTGGATGTCTTGCAGCTGATGGAACCAGCAGCTGGGATGCTGTCATTCTCAGATTTGATACTGATGTCTATCTCAATCCCAAGTTTACCTGAGTTGTAATACTGATGGTACCTGTCTCCAAAATACAACTACCCTTCATTGAGTATCATGTTTGACACTCATTCTCTACCTAAATGTAAGAAATATATGTATAAAAGTGTGTTTAGAATGAAGAGGTATTTGGGAAGACCCCATCCTAATTTCTGAGATTAGTCAACAGGCTGAACCTGTCTTCCTCTCCATAGGGATACCTAGTAGTTAAGGATTAAAGCCTGTGTGTTCGGAGTGATTACCTTTGGCTAGTTTTTGTTAGTGATAGAACATGTTTGTATATTGATTTAAACAGATTTTTGGAATCAGATACTATCATTGGAAATCCTTGAACCTCAACCTTTCTCAATTTTACAGTAAAGAGTGTTATTCTCTGAATTGTCAGTATGAGTCCTTCAAGGGTATTAGCCATTGCTGGCAGCGAGTAACATACTCAAATAAAACTGTGGAGTCCCAGAGGAAATCTTTCTGTTGGTTGGCGATCCTGAACAAGTTAGTCAAACTGTCCTCTGTTTTATCAGACTGCTCAGTAGAGAATACCCCTTACAGGATTCTGACAGACTGGTCAGGAACATGGGTCTCAGTTTTCCTGAGGCAATGCAGACTAATCAAATACAAAGGGTTTGAGGAAATTTTCCCCTTTCACATGGCAATCTTCTTTCCAGAAAACAGCATTTAATGTTAATGCAGAAAACAAGATTCCAACACAAGCTCCATCTTTCAAGTCAGTCTTCAACTACTGTATATTGCTGTCTTCAACTACTGTATATTGACATAGATTAAGATAATTACAAAAAAATTGCAAAGCTCTTTTGTTCCTATACTCTGGCAATTTCTAGTCTCATACTACTAACCCATTTCGTTTCTTAGTTTTCAAGATGAAATCTGCATAGCTCGTTAAGGTAGCTTCCTTTATTTCATAGGGCATCAAGTCTGCAGAGAAGTAAGAGTTGCCAGTTGGATCTGCCAGACTGTTTTGGTTAAATAAGCAAATTGTGGTATTTAAAACCAGTCTACAACAGTGTGCTGCAGGGTTGCAGACAGAGTCTGGGAACCATGGCTACGAACAGGAGCAAGGAAACAGTTACACCAGGAAAACAGTATAGCTTTCCTACAACCTTGGTAAACAGCACAGTGCAGAATTAATGAACTAGTGAAGAAATCTGAAAGTTCTTTTTCCTATGGACTAAATAACATGCTAAAAATCAGAAGTCTACGTATAAATAAATCTATCTTCTTCTATTGTCTCTGGACAATGAAAGAAACCTGCATTTCCCTCAGAATGGGATATTTGATTTTGAAATATGTAGTTCAGATCCTAGATGCTAGAATTGCAGTGCAGTGCTTTATTTGAATTGGAAAGATGGCTAACAATGGGGAAAGAAACTATGAGAAAGGCATCATAACTAGCAAAAATATTGCCACACTTGTAATAATACAGTTTTAATCAAATATCGATTTCATGTTATAAACCAATTTGTATCATGCTGCCTCATGATAGTATAAAAATAGGTGTAATTAATTTCAGCTGCAATTAAAATAATTGTTGACAGAAATAAGATGACATTTATAGGCTAAATAGAGGAAACTTTTCTCATTAATGTCCCTTACTAGAGACTCTTTGGATGTGATACTGCAAAACAATTTCTTAAACAATATTAAGACCATTTTTAGTATTGTTAAAATCCTTCTTTCTATAAAACCTGCATATCCTTTGAGCTTCTCAGGGTTTCCTATACAGCCTCATATCAACTGTCAGTGCTCAGCAGAATGCAGTTATCTAGATATGCGTTATACTAATGACTTCTAGGAACTGAAAACAGACACAGAAAGGGAAAGCCTCGTAGGTGCAGCACCATAGTCTGTAATTTTTAACATTCTTTAGATGTAATTTATGCCAGATTCTTCACTTGGACAACCAATAATGGAATCCCGGCATTTTTTCTTTTTCTTTTTTTCATCTGTCTTATAATTCCAGAGGTCTCAGGTCCTATATAGAAAGAAGAATCTCTAAGAAATATGGATAAAAAGTTTCTAGTGCTTATATATATGGATTTTACTGTTTACTTACCAGAACTCATTTAAGACTCTATTGAATCTTGTCTATCTCTGTATCTATTTGATGCAATTTTTTTAGGAAAAGCTAGCATTACTTGCTATCCTACTTTTATCCATTTTTTTTGGTATTAATATTTATGGCCATAAGTAGTATTTAACATCTTTTATTGTATCCCACACGGATAAAAAAGTAAAGATAAAATAACTCAGGATTGTTAAAAATGTATTGTCTCAGAGCATAATTTTTTGGCCTTTAGTACAATCATGGTGAAAAATTAAGGCTGTATTTTTGTGGCAAGGAGTTGCAAGATAGCGTGAATTATTTATTAAAAAAAAAAAAGAAAATTTTCTTTGCTACCAGTTCATCTTAAGATGCTTGCATTCATGAACCCTCCTTGTTGTACGTGAGTATTAAAGCAAAAGTAACTATCTCACAGTGAGTTGTGGCAGAAGCCAGGATAGAAAAAGCTTTCCTGGGCAAATCTTTTGTGATGCTACTCATGCTACTTAAATGAATCTCCCCTCCCCTCCCCTCCCCTCCCCTTCCCTGTTTCTTTTTTCTCTTTTCTTCCTATCCCGCCACCTTTTTTATTGTAACAAAACCCCTTTACCCCCTGCCCCAGATAAGCACAACCTGAGTTTCATCCACATGTTAGTTTTTTCCTGGATGCCAATCTCTCAATGGTCTCAGGATTAATATTCAGTTGCAGCTGAATTGAATAGAAATTCTAGTGGATGATCTAATTACAAGTGGCACAGACAGTCACATGAGGAAATTAATAGCTGTGCCACCAGAGCAGCACTGGAAAAATATGTGATATCTAAGGCCCAGGGCAATCCAATTAATGATGAAGAAAAAATAGCATACCAAATAACTGATCACTAAATGAGAACAATCCATTTTGTGTACTAAATGAGGAAAGTGTCTATGAAGACGGAAAATATGATTTTGTTACTTTAATAGTGTAGCATAACATATACTCACATTGTTTTTGAATCAACATTATATGTCCAACAGTTGCTATATGACAGAGTCCCTTTTAAGATTTCTTTGAATTTTACTAAATTACTAAATTTTAGTTTTACTAATTTACTAAAAATTTATAATTTTTAGACTAAAAACATTTTTATTTGTTTGAAATGACATTTGTGAGAATCACGGTACCTGAAATTTTGATTTGTATGTGGGGTGGGCTGTTTTACTTGGCAAGCTTTGAGTTTTGGATTTACATATGAAAGACTCAGAGGGACATAGGCAGGAAAAAACCAGGCTTTATTTACATCTCTCCTTTTTTTGTAGTGTGTTAGCCATATACTGCCAAATTCTGTTAGAGCAATCTCATGTCTGGCCTGATGTAACAAGACGGTAAGAAGCAATGCAAAGAATAGTAAACAAGTATATTCAAATATTCCCACCCTTCCCCTTTCTGTTAATTTCAAATCCCTAATAGGTAAATCCTAGCAGACAGTTTGATCTCTTTATGGGAGAGATTCACACTGCTTCTTAGGACTAACTGCTATAAGAAATCTACAGTAGTGTCCTGTATTTTTGTGATTTTTTTCCCATAAATTTATTTTCAGAATGCAGAAATATGCATATCTTGGAACATGTAAACACCCAAATTATCTCCAAAGGTTAGACCTTGCCATGTGGTACCCTACCTGCCTGGTTGCTACCTGATATCTCATGGGTGTGAAGAAATTTTCTACTATGTACTTCAACTTTTTTTTTTTAAATATATCTGAATTTAAGGTAATGGTTGCTCCCTTTCAGTTGACAAACAAAGCCTTAAAGCTGTAAAAGAGTGGGAGAAAGGAGTTAGTTCCATTATAATTCCTATTTGGGATAGGACATGTAATTAGAATGGCTTCAGTATATCTACAGAACTGTGGGCTCTGGACTGATTTGGAATATTTTGGATAAAGAGTACAAAACACCCTGGGATATGGGAGTCTTTGATATTAAAGAAAAAATGAAAACTGCCTTCAGGATTTTAAGAGTTACTTAAAGGACTTCAAGGTCAGATACTTTTTGTTGAAGTCAGTAGGACTTTCAGATGCTAGTTTATCCTTCAAGAAGCCATGTATCAAGTGTTTTATAAAACCCTGCCATCTCTCCTGTTAACACAGTATAAATTGTTTAGATGACCTGAAGTCCTTAAAGGAATTGTGTCTCATAGTTTAGCAACTCTAGACTACTTAATTATTGAGATTAGCTGCTGTGAATGGTCAATGTAGTCTGACTCAGGCTACATTCCTCGAATATGGCTAAACCTTTTTACCTGGTTTCAAAACAGATATTGAGCATAACTTTTGTCATGAGAAGTTATGAGAACAGTAACCTGAAAGACAGCTGAAAGACCAAAACCACAGCTTTTGCATGGCTCTTGGGGGAGAATCTGCTTTTACTCCAGTATTTGCAAGCCTGCACTTGCAATTCTGACTACCAGTTTCTCACAATTTTCTACTGTTTCTTTTTTACTGTTCTCATTTTCTTTCTTGTTTGTACTTGCTTATTTTCTGTTTGTACTGTGTTCTGTTCATTAAAAAAAGGCTGAGTGCAACTCCAGATCTGTTACGATGTCAGCCTCATACTCCATTTAAAGAGTCGGCCAATGGCTGTATTTTTCTCCAGCTCTGAGGGATATCCTGAAGTTATTTTGTTAAAGGCTGTATGGATTTTTGCCCCTGTCTTTTGATAGACAGCTACCGTCGAAAGCATTTTCAACAGTTTCCTTCATTTCATAGTTGCTTGTGAGAAAAGGATTTGTTTCTCCAGATCAAAACATTTGTCTGGACCCTGTTGCCCTCCATGCCATCAAACATCTGCTGCATCCTTTTGTACTGCCTTGTGGTGTGAAGTGTCAAATGCCTTTGAAATGGCAGCCTGCGGAAAGAGTGCACAGCAGATAAATGTATTATCTGTTTTTCTGGAATTCTGGCAAGTGACCTGTCAATGCACATGAAGACAGAGAAGGTGTATGTCTCCCTTACTCAATCTTCCATATTGTTTCCTCATTTGAGTAGTGACAAGTTCAGTAACTATAGTTAGATCATTATGCTTCTATGCCTTTATATAAATAATTGTGTTGCATGCATTAAAGAAAATTTCTGTGGCATTTTAAAAACATTTTTCTTTGAATTTCTTTTTTTACTTTTTTCCTTTCTTGTATTTCATTCAATGTATTTCAATGGCATTTTGTGATTGCTGTTCTGGAATGAAGGCATCATAAACATCTAGGTATGTGTGCTGGTTTGAAAGCAAAACCAGTGAGGCTCCAAGTCAGAAATACAATTTAATAGAGAAGAAACAAATAACAACAACAATAAGCAAGAGTAAAATAAAATAAATACAGTAGTACAAAGAACCACTGACAGAGTCAGAACGCAAACCTGACACCCTGTTGGTCAGGGTGTTGGGAGCAGTCCAAAAGTCCTCCTGGGGTGTCAGATGTGGCTCCGTTGGAGTAGAGATGCTCCTGAAGCAAAAAGGTCCAGTCTGGTGGTCCCGTAGAAAACAGGCTGCCTATGGCCTCTGTCCGGTCTGCTTTATCTGGTGGAAAGGCTTTGGCTCCTCCCACGGGGTGGAGCCTCTCACAATAGAATGATGTAGTGTTATCAGTCATGTGAGAGGCCTTAAATGGCCCAGTCACGGGTGATGTCCCTTGGAGGAGGGATGGGTGTTGGAAGAGTTGGGGAGGCACTGCCTTATCTGGCGTTATCAGTTGTCCCATTAACAGGAGGAAGGATGGGTGATGGAAGAGTTGAGCAGGCACTGCCTTATCTGGTGTTATCAGTTGTCTCATTAACAGAAGGCATCTGCACTCTCCTCCACTAGAGTTACAATAACAGTATCTCCTAGCTGGGTTCAACAGATGAAAATAGAATACACATTTGGGTTATATTTTACAACCCAAGACAGTATGTCATAGTCTCTGTTGATTAAAAATTAAAACTCCTTGCTATAGTATTTGAGTTACAGTTTCCATGGTTGTATGCAAGTACTTGATAGCTTGAATTACCTTTTAATTATGATGTGTTTGATGTACTATCCTTGAATATGTTAAAGGTGACTGTGTAGGTATTATGTTAAAATATTTTGTGCAGCATTGCAATGCAATGCTATGACTATGACTTCCCATATGTGACAGAATAAGTGCTGTAATTTCATTAAAACAGAGATTTAACATAATTTTGGGTTACCCACAGAAGCATAATTTTTCCATATTTTTATATTAATTTCTACCTGTTTAAAATCCCTCTTTCTCTTTGCCCCTGTGAATATGCAAATTCAAATTTCTCCCCTCACCAAAAAGAAAATAAATCAAGATATGAACGGTTTCTTTCTCATCAATAAGACCCCGAAGTTATATAGCTTAAATATATCAATAGCTATTTTATTTTCTTGTTTTTTAAACAATTTTGTTTAACTTAGGATTATTCATAACAATGTGTTAAAAAACAGTGGTTTGTAGCTATATTCTTTTATTTCACCTTTTAATTTTGTTGCTCGAGCTGACAAATCTTTGAAACCTAAAAACCCTGACGCATTTCTCTCTGTATTATCACTGTTAGCCAGTATTGACTTTTGGGCACATAGTTTTGCTTTATTAAGAAGAAATCTGGATAGTTTTTTTGGGTAGTCTTTATTTCAAGTAACTACATTGAAGAAAATCTGTAGCCTTCTCTGGCTCTGCCCTGTAAGATTATACATTGTAGGCCAAACAACAGAGTGTGGGCTTGAGGGTAGGAACTGAGGTAGGAATATTTGCAAGTCAAAGACTAACAACCAACGAAATAAGAAATACAGGATCAGATGCATTATAATCAATTTGTGAAAGACATGTTGTGCTACTCTTTTCCTTACTGATGAACACTGAAATTTTCATTATTCAGTGGTAGCTGGGACAGGAAACTGATAATTTAGATTTTAATTTAGAGCTTCTTCAGGCATCCGTTGATTCTGGTTTTAGGAGATTATTTTGTTTATATTTAAAATGATGAGAATAACTCTGGATAAAATGCATAAGATATATCATGCATATTTTTCTTGCACTGCCAATTTTGTTTTGCCCATTGTCAGTTGTATTCGAAGTTAAATTATGTGTTTGATCATATTATTCATTGAAACATGTTTGGTTTTTAATGTATTATGTAGAAAGTTGTTATGAATTTTTATATACACATTGAATGATGAGATTTTTTCAGATTAAATAAAATTGTCCAAGTGCATATAAAACCCATAAAACTCAGTTGTTTATTTATGAAGTCTTCTGAAGATTAATCCCGAACCAATGACTTAATTTAAGGTGTAATATATAATGGCAAACGAATCTGTAAGGAAGTAAAGTGATAAATACATGAAAAAGAAACCATGGGTCCAAGTTCTGTTTTTGGACAATATGTCATTACTCTATCATAATTTTGCATGAAGAAGAAACATCACAATTATTTCTGCTGGCATCTACCTAAATTCTTTTGTTTGATCAGATTTGACTGTCTGGTTTTATGCCCTTTTCCATATTCTAGGCAAAACAGAGTTCTCAAGAAACTCTAGTTGAGCATCTGCAAAATCAAAAAATCCAGGTGAAGGTCAGGTGAAAAGCATGTTTAATCCTGCTGTAGGAAGCCAAACACATAATTTAATACATATTTTCTTAGTTACCATTCTCTCTCTTTCTCTCTGTCTCTTTTTCTCTACAATCCTTGCTTTGAAACACATTGGTATTTGCCAATATGTGAAAAAAGAAGCCAAAACATTTGGGCTCATACACTTAGATGGTAAAGACAGAATTCCCATAGTCATCTTAGTAGGGCTTTTCTAAGGTCAAGATGATGTGGAAATTTCATGTTCAAAAACACATTCAACCAGACGGACATGGAGAAACACGGCTTTAGCAGGTTATCTTCTGAGGAATGATTTCATCTTCTTAAACTTATTGAGTGTAATGTGGGTAAAATACAATGGCTTGTGATATGCAGGAGATTAAATAAGAAATTTTTCATTACTTTCTGAACTAGTCTTTCATGAAACACTCTAATTCTGGAATATGTCTTTTTTGAACTTTCCATTAGTACCACTGAGGGGAGGCTGTCAGTGAATAAAATTTTTGGACACAAATTCAAGAGAAAAACAATTTTTTTTTTTTTTTTAATGAGGTTAAGTAGCATGACTCTAATGGAGCTTTATTTTCAAAGTAAATGAATGTTAAGATATCATTTCAGTACTCAAACACACATAAATGGCATTCTGATTTAAGTAGGTAGAACTAAACTTGGCCCTCATTTTACAGTACTTCTGTGATTTTTTCTTTTTTTTTTTTTACTTGAATACCAAACCTTTTTATAGAGGTTCTGATATGACTGAAATGCACAGAGACATAAGGATGTTGGTTGATGATCTAGTGGCACTCACTCATATTAGCTGCTATCAGTAAAGCCCTCCAGGGAATAATTTGGCCTTTACTGGGTCACTGAGAGATTGGAACATAAGGAGAAAAAATTAACAACAAAAAAAGTGGATACCTTTTTCATACAGAAGAATGTGCTGAATTTATTTACTAAGCTTCAAGACTTTCATACACAGAAAGAACAAGTTCAAAGGGACATTAAATAGAAACCCCTAGTGTGACAGGATGTTATTTCATATTTCATCAGATATTTCAAATATAAAGGCTCGTCTCTATACAGAACTTGTCCTCAAACTACCAATAGGAGGTCTCCAGAAATAAGAGCAAGAGTCACATCCTCTAAAGTTCCTGATGTCACAAAGGTTGCATAAATTGACTGCCTCCCAGTTAATTTCTCCGTTTTGTTACTGGGATGAAATTTTCTCTGTATTTCTATGTGACATACAGCTCTTAATTTACCCTTATAAACCTAAGAAAAAAATTATCTCTAGTATCTGTACTGGAGATTCTTACTACATATTCTCTTATTTTGCCTTGAACTCCCTTTATTGCCAGTGGATTTTCTTGCATAATAGAACAAGTGAAGCATGTCCAACTAGAAAGCAGTATGGGATGAGAGATCTCAATATTGTATGTTGTACTGAATTTTTCTGTCATTCTGAATACCTGAAATGCATGTGTGAGTAATGGCTTATGCAAAGCAGATTCAATAACTTTTTGAACCTCAGTGATATTACAGAAGTCACAAACTTTCCCTCTTCAAAAATAAAGCAGGAAGTATCATATATTGATTTATTTGGTGTAACTAATAAAATGTTAAAAGTCTAATAAAAATATGTTATCCATCAGAACTGGCAGTTAGTTTATAAAGGCTGACTTATTAATGCAATAAAATTTAATTTTTTAACTGAATCCTTGAAAAAAACATTGAGGAAAAGACTTAGTAGAAATAATCACTCTCTGTTTTTTCTCCTTCTTCCTTTCTTTTCCTTTTTTTTAATAAAAAAAGAGGAAGTTTTAAACAATTGTTATGGATTTCCTCCTGCTCCAACAGTATTGAATATTCTATTTCAACAGACTATTAATTGCTGTAAATTCTGTAAACTACTCGGTTTTCTTTGAAATCAATGTGTGAGTGAAACACAAGTGTTTTAGAGAGGATTTCTGAAGGAAGAAAACTGCTTCAAAGAACATCACAAAGAAATGAACAAGAGAATGGTGTAAGTTGATAAAGAAAGAACCAGGCTGATTAAGGAAGTCTAAGTAGATAACAGAAGAATACAAGAATCTTAAAATGTTTTGTCATGAAAGAAATATTAATTTGATTTAAGAAATGTCTGTATTGGGAAGAAAGTGATACTGAAGGTAAGTTAAATCTTCAGCTGTGAAAGACTTGTAATGGATTTACTATTGACCTCTGTATTGAAATTTTCTGATATTTTGATCAGAATTTTAGGAAACAGAGAGGACATGTGTCACATAAAAAGTAGTTCACTGAGTGTTCTCAAAAAGGAGCTGTTTCTAGTAAGGCCAGTAACAACTGCTGTCTCTACTCGAGTTCCTTAATATTAATTTTTTGATGCAATAAGGCAGGCTTGGTACTATCCTTTGAAAAGTTGCTGCAGTGTAACAGTGTGCCTCTTAAACATTGTTAAATACAAGATTCACTTAGAAACAGTAAAAACAGATGGTGAACTATATCTGTGAACATTGCATCTAGTCTTTGCTTGTATTCTCAAAGTGAAGAGAATTAAAAAATGTCTTCAATCTCAAACAAGCCTTAACACTCAAATTTTCATGATCTCTGCAAACCTAGCATCTTGTATCAAAAGCTGCAATTTGACAGTGAAGTAATTATGTTTTCTAGGCCAGTGGGGAAAGATGTTATGAAGCAAGGTCAGCTTCACTAATGCTGCAGTTTAAGAACCTGAATCAAGGTCCTATACACAAGGTAGAGAAATTTAATTTTAAAATACTCACATAATCACAGAATCTGCTGAGTTGGACCCACAAAGACCATTGAGCCCAGCTTACAGCACGGCACCATCCCCAAGAGTCACACCGCGTGTCTGAGAATACTGTCCAAATGCTTCTTGAACTCTGTCAGGCTGATGCTGTGACCACATCCCTGGGGAGCCTGTTCCAGTGCCCAAGCACCGTCTGGGGGAAGAACCTTTTCCTAATATCCAACCAAAATGCCCTCCTTGACACAACTTCATTCCCTCAGGTCCTGCCACTAGTCACCACAAAGATCTGCCCCTCCTCCTCGCCTCATCAGGAAACTGTAGCTGCAATGAACCCTGTCTGAAGCCTTCTCTTCTCCAAGCTGAACTGACCAAGTGACCTCAGACACTCTTCATACGGATTGCCCTGAAGGCTTTGGAATTTCAATACTGAATTAGCTTAACATGAAGTTAACATTGGAGCTTTTTAGTCCTGAGTATTTTAAAAATCGTATTTTACCAAAATAACATTCTTCAAATCACGTAACTCCGCTTTCTTTCCCACCCTTCCACGCTCCGTCTCTAATTTCTCTTTCTACTTAAACAGAAGGATTGGCAAAATCAATCACAGATCCTTTACATGTCATGGTCACTACGGAGAAATGGAGATTTGCTTTGAGAAACCTTTCATAACCTATTCCTCAAGTTACTCTTCCCTTACTTCTTCATCTGGAAATATTTTTTTACTTTTCTTTTTGTCATTATGTTTTTACAGTTTGCATTGTGTTCCACTATGGGGAACTGCAGAGAGTTCTTTTAAAACAGATGGATGGTCTAGGAAGACAAAACTAAGTCAAATGAGACAGCACGATACCGGAGAATCATTTATTGGTAGGAAAAAAAAAAAAAAAAAAAAAAAAGAAAGTTTGNGGGGTCGGCAAAGCAAGGTTGGAGGTAGGCAGGAACGCAGGGATGAAGCAGGCAGGGCGTCGGGCAAGAGCACAGGGAGGCCGGACAGGCGGTGGGATGCTCGGGGTCAGCCGGTGTCCAGCCAAGAGCCCAGCGAGAGGGAGGACGAGTGAGCGGGGACGAAAAGAGCAAAAGCAGCCTACAGACAGGGCAAAGAGAAGACCAAAAAGACAAGACCCAGAGTTTGTGACGCAGTTATTTTTATAGCCCCTGGCTGGCTCCTCCCAAGGTCTGCCTGCTGACCGGAGACCACCGGCCCAGTCCAATGCCCCACTGCAGTCCTTTGTGGAGACCTTTTTCCATGCGATTGGAGAAGCCTCGCTGGAGGGTACAGAGCTCCTGGTGGTCTCCTGTTGAGTGCCTGTCCCATGTGAGGTGTGAAATGGCTGCCAGGCAAAGCCTCCCCAGAGACCAGGCTTCTTCCTCATCTCCCAGTTGCCTCCTGCAAGTGGCGTGTATGCAATCCCTCCTCAACATGCCTCTGACAAACGATGTTGAGACACAAATCAAAATTAAATTGGCTCCTCACATCAGCTATCTGTGTGCTTGAACACTCTGTGAACTAATGTCTGGAGAAAATCTAACATACATCTATATTTGATATCAGCTATACAAAGAAAATTATCTCTGAGTCTAGTAGTTTATATGTGACAAGATAGTAAAATGACAAGCTAATTCATACCTCTAAGTAACCCCTCTAAACCTTAATAATTTTTGTAAACAAAACAAAGCCAAAATCAAAACCAAAACCAATAGACAAACGCCAAACTAAAAAGAACAAACAAAAAAAGAGCCAAAAATCAAAGGATAACTAGCCAATTTAGCCTACAATAAGTCAACTTCAACTGTAAAACTATAANCCTCGCTGGAGGGTACAGAGCTCCTGGTGGTCTCCTGTTGAGTGCCTGTCCCATGTGAGGTGTGAAATGGCTGCCAGGCAAAGCCTCCCCAGAGACCAGGCTTCTTCCTCATCTCCCAGTTGCCTCCTGCAAGTGGCGTGTATGCAATCCCTCCTCAACATGCCTCTGACAAACGATGTTGAGACACAAATCAAAATTAAATTGGCTCCTCACCGTTTGTTATTGAGGTAGTGCTGTCACGCACTGAGTCTGACAACTTCCTCTTCTGGGCAGTCAACAGCTGTGAAATCTGGTAAAATATTCAAGACAGCATATGCTGTATGAAGTATATTATCTTGAGATTCAAGTATTTATTTACTTCTGTTGTGATTTTCCTTGCAGTTACATCATTGTTACTTGTGAGCATACCCTACTTCTTTGTTCTTATGGGCAATCTTCTGCTCTCAAAGTAGGTCCACTCCTACGAGTATTGACACAGTGTTGAACAGTGTCAAGAACTGGAGCCTGAACATGAGGCTTTCAGATAAAACTTGAATTTCTCTGGAAAGTGATGACAGACTGTAAACAAAGCAGCTTAGTTTAGAAGGTGGAAAGGTGAAATTCTTTTACTGATTTGTGGGCCTAAAGCCACGGTAAGTTTGACCCACATAGAATACCTCATGGCTAATGAAAACCTCTGTTTATTTCTAATTACACTGGGAATTTTTGTTGTTTTGGTGTGGGGATTGTGGTTGCAGGGTTTTTTTGTTTGTTTGTTTGTTTGGTGGTTTTTGTTTTGTTTATTTTTGGGTTTTTTGTTTTTGTTTTGTTTTTTAATTTGATCAAGTTTTATAAATAGGAAATCTTTGCAGGACTACGAAAACTAATTTCGAATATCAGCCTGTAATATAATCTTCATGTAGAGTGAGGATGTCCAGTAGTAAAAGTATCAAAGGGGGTTAACTGAAGGAACATTAACCTTTTTTTTGGTAATACCCATAAAATTTTAGAACTCTCATTGCATAAACACGTAACATTTCTCAACTGTAGGTCAGAACATCTCATCAGATTGAAGGAGCCTATAAAGGATGGTCAATGACTGTAAGAAACTTTAAATTTCATTTCAAGTATATCTATCCATCTGTCGGGTAGCCAAAGTGAGATTTTTGTCCACAAAGGCTACTGTCTTCCCCTGTGCACTTTCAAATTGTGTATCCATACACTTGAAGGTGTAGGAATATTTGTCTTCTACTTGAGCTAGTCACAAAGTAGTTGGTTTGGTATTTTTTTTTTTTTTCCTTTAAAGCCTTATAGTAGGGAGGAAAAAAGGTGTAAAACTTCAGGAGAAGCAATTCTTACCAGGAAGATGTTGAGTATGAACTACAAATAGTTGCCTTATAAATCTGTTGTTTCAAAAGTATTTTTAATTTCTTTATTCTTTAGCATTCATAGATATTAATTTTGTAACATTTGCTACTCTTAGGACTAACAATATGTGGTAGATCATTGTGAGGATGGGAGCTGCTTTGATTTTCTTCTGGGAATTGACTAGTCATATAGTTTAAAAGTAGGCCCAGATGGCTTTTCTGTTTATTGGGCGAATAATTTTGACACAAACACTGTTTGGAACAATATACAATGTGCTCCCCATTATCTCTTCTTTCTTATTAAAAGGTTCAGAAGAGAATGCCTGAAGAAATAATCTGATTCAGAGGTAATCTAGACTACGACTGTCTCTTTCCCAGTATTTCCTCAAAGTAATTTTATTGTTATGTCTTTACCACCTTACCAGCCACCTAAAGTGAAAATTTTAGGTGCTGTTGAGTGTAACTCAGAGAGTTTTTAAATTTGATTTGAAGGGTCACTGCTAATTCATTTGTGGATGAAGTTTCTACCTACTACAAGTACTGACTTTCTCCTTCACTTTCCTAGAGTTTCCCTTTTCAGAAATAGCATCTTCTTTCATTTAATTCTTGCCATTCTCTTGTCTGAAATGCACAGCTCAAGCTTTTTTGAACACAGGTAAATTGGCATTTTAGAACCCTGATTTACTGCAAATTAGCATAGATTTCAGTGACTGAATGAAGATCATGCTGTCCTACCCCAGCTGACAAACAGGACTATATTATCACAGCTATAACTTGTTGTTTTCTATAGAAAAATTGCAATATGCCTTTCATATCCGAATATTAAAGCCTGTGCCTGAAGTAAATACAGATGATGAAGTTTGTATATGAATTTCAGTCCTACAGCTGTCACCTTGTCACCAAACAATCTTAATCACTAATTTTTATGAAAATTTATCATCATGCTTTTGTGAAACTTTTCTCAGTAATTTTTTTCCTTAAAATTCAGACTCTACATACCCACTTTTAACATTCTGCAGTCTTCCAAAATCCTTTTTCAAGTTTCACTTCATGCAGAATAGGTTAAGGGGCAGGTAGTTACTTTCTGCCTTTTTATCTTCTGTCCACATTTCATAGAATTTTAGACTGGAAGAGTGTAATATTAAAACAGTGTCAAAATCATAAAATAGTTTGTGGTGGAAGGGACACTAGACAGAATCTTATTACAACCCCCTGCCACAAGCGGGGACATCTTTCACTAGACTGGGTTGCTCAAGGCTCCATCCAGCCTAGCACTGAACACTTTCAGGAATGGGATATCCACAACTTCTACTGGCAGCCTATTCTGGTACCTCGCCATCTTCATGGCAAAGAATTTCTTCCTAATAACCGATGTAATTCCACACTCCTTCAGTTTAAAGCCATCCCCCCTTCTCCTATCACTACATATTCTTGTAAAAAGCCCCTCTCCAGCTCTCTTACAGGAACTCTTTAGGTACTGGAAGGTGCTATAAGGACTCCCTGCAGCCTTCTCCTGTCCAGGCTGAACAGCCACAGGTCTGCCACCCTGTCTTCATCATATGAGAGATTCTTCAGGCCTCAGATCATCTTTGTGACCCTCCTCTAGAGTCACTCCAAGAGGTCCACATCCTTGTTGTATTGGGGACCCAGAGCTGCACCCAGTACTACAGGAGGGGTCTTACGAGAGCAGAGTAGTGTGTGAGAATCAGTTTTACAAGTTTTCCTTGATACTTTCTGCTCTCAAGAGCAGGTTTTTTCAGGGTTTTCTTGCTGGGTCAGCAAGAGAATGTGCCCAGGATGGTTCTTCTTTTGAAGGAACTGAATACTATCCACAAATCATATGACTGTAAGTGTGGGCTTCACATATAGTGGGAAGAATATTTTCTGTTTTCAGCTGAGAATGTGCCTCACAAAGAAGGGACTTTGCATACTGTGTGTTCATTCTGGTATGAAATGGCATGGTCGTCTGAAATTTGGGAAGCCAGGAGTAGGTGAGAGTGGCCTGTAAACCCTTCCTCCTTTTTCATATTCTATTTATCAGTAGAATTTACTGTTTAACTGTACATGTTTTGTGCAGGATCACAATGTACTAGCAAGGACTTTCAGTGCTTTTGGGAACCTGGCCCTTTCAACCCTAAGACTGGTTGAAAAGTGGGGAGATTAAATGAGTTACAATATGTGGCTAAATAAATATTGTTTCATATGGAGTTTCTTGTTGTGTCTAACAGTGCAGTGAAAAATGACAGGCTGACCTTATANCTTCTTATGTAATTGATACTGAGATGGAGAATTGTATTTTGTTTAATTTTTTGTCTCCTACAAGATATATTTTCGCTTCAACCTGGTTATTCAGGCAGCAGCTTGAACTAGGGGAGAAATAATCCTGCACTTCTATATAATTATTACAAAATCAGAGCTTACGAATGACCTATAAAGAATATTCAGCAGGAAAACGGACCACTTTCCTTCCAGCTATTATGATGTGCTTACAAAGCTTTTTCAAAAACTGCATTATCACTGAACTAATTAGTCACTTTTATTTATAATAACACCAGCAGTTTAAAGTCATTTTTTCCTCCCAATTGTTTTGTTTTCCAATTGTTTCCCAATTTTGTTTTCCAGTTGTTTTGACATTCCTCTTATTACAGAGATCCAAAGCTTCTAAAAACTCAGGTCGCCAAAGTATGCAAAAGTACAGCTAAGGATGAAAGCTACTCTGGGATAAAAATGTCTTTTGTGGCAATTTTTGCTTTCTTTGGTAGCATTTTTCTCTCTTTTCCATTCATATAATCAAAGCCCAAATTAATAGAACTAATTGAAAAATCAGCAACTGATCACATCTCAGCTGAATATCATCATAAAAATATTTTAAAGCACTTTACTTAACCCGTTGAACACCAGGGAAATATGCAAATTAATTTGCTTATTTCCCTGAGCTATTTTTGGAGCTATTTAATTAACATGTTTTTACAAATCCTTTGTTTTAATAGTAGCCCTACAGTTTGGATACAAGGGGAACTAGCTCTGAATGCAGGATTAAAACTGGTAGGGGTTTTTTTATTCTTTCTGTAATGATTGAATTTAATCTTCAAATTTGGCACCAAAAAAAAAATCTACAGATGATAATTAATTTTTTTAATGTAACTTTCTGGCACGATTCCTAGTAACATTTATGCAGAGAACATTTTGAAGGGGTTCCATTGTTTTAGAATTATATCCTCTAAACACAAAGTGACCTCTGCCATAATCTCATAGATGCTTCTTGTGGTTGGATTGAAATACGAGTCCATGGGAACTATGGTTGTCAGAAAATCAGGATGAAACATGGTGTAAAATAAGGCAGCAGTTTGTTTCCCAGATATCGAACACTTTCCAGTTTAGACATTGCGAACAAGCATGAGACAGAGTGTTGGCTGAATACCAAATAAGAGCTTTCATAAATAAATCGCTTTACAAATTTTGCTGGTATCTTCTGAATAATTCATATGACAAATAGGAGATGGTCAGCAACAGTGCTCCTTGAATACAAAGAACATCCCTGTTAATCGAATTTTTTTACTGAAGAATTAGTAATTTTCACTGACTTTTATATTCAACAATTGTTACTCAATTAGGTTTACAAAATAGCAGTCAGAGGGCTTCACATTACTGGTAGAAAGACATGTCATTTGAGGACAACTTAAATTTTCCGTTGTACTCTTTCCCTAATGGTCTCTACCACTTTTGTCCTGTTCAGCTCCAGTGCTAAGTCCTGGAAACAACTTCTCTGCTTGGTGTACTAGAAGCATCATGTGACTTGTCACTGGCCCAGAAATTCTTCTACTTTTATGTCACTGGCAACATTTCAGGTTCATATTACTCTGTGCACAGGCACTTATTAATATGAAAGTTAACTTGCATCTGAACATTGCATAATGTCCACTTTCACCCTTGCAATTAAAAGAACCCGAACACAAAAATTCCTAATATTCGATTCTACAGTTAGGAACAGTGCCTGGTTATTACAGCAGAATTGTGGAAGTTATTCCAGTGAACTTGAAGAGGAGTTCAAGCTCTGGTTTTGTTCTTGACAATGATTTGGCTGTTTAGGATGGTTTTTTGCTGCTCAAAAATTTAAATGACAAAACCTTTAGATTAAGGAAACCAGTTAAATTTGAAAATATTTCAAATTTAGTTAAATTTGGGAAGATGAAGATAAACTTAGGGCTTGTCAATGTTTCTAGCAACTGCTAAAATGTACTGGAATATCTCCAGTTAGAACTTTGCCATATATGTGCTCTTCCAGTTTAGCTCTGTGCTTTAGGTCAAAGTATAAGATACTCCTCACAATCCGTAAAAATGAAGAGGTAAATTAATTACCAGAGATCTGATGATGTAAACATTGTGTTGCCTTTTTTATTTACTGAATATTCAATAGAATATCTGGATGACTTCCAAAATGTTTCTATAGAAGTTAGCTATACAGGGGTTTATGGAACAGCTGTAACACTCTTCTGAAAGTGAGCTCTAGGCAGTCTGTTGCTATTCGAAGTTTTTTAAATAAAAATTTGATTACACAATGGAAATAACTGATAAAAAGGATACATCCCTAAAGAAATCCAAACATGATCGCATGAAGGTTTGCACAAAGGCTTATTTTCAGCTGTTTTCAACAGTCTGGCTGCTCAGTGAAAGCCATCGAGAACATATGCAGGTGTGCGATAGATAGAGATTTATGGCTTTCCTTTTACCATGTGAGTGCAGTGGGATAGTTCCACATTAAACAGATGATCCTGGAACATACGGCTGAAGAGGAAGCAGTTATTGAATGTCATGTGATTGAAATAAATATATTTCTTTAAATTTGGATCGTTTAAAATATCATTCTATGGTGGTTATTTTCATTATAGCAGGTGCATTCTGAGTTTGTAGAAAATGGTAGCACTGTAAAAAGGAAGAGTATGCCATGTTTAGGATAGGAATCAGATGTAAAAAACTGAAGTGAATGCTCCATTCATCCAGTCTGACTTTCAAAAGACCAAATTATTTCTTAGTTTAGGGCCAGTAGCATTAATTGAGCTGCAATGTTTCTACTATAAAAATCTCCTATCTTTCTGTAAGAGCTGTGAGAGAAAAGATATTTGGTAAATTTTCTAATGACATGGAATCAGTTTTTTTCCTCTGTTTCTTAAATATGTATGGCAGCAGTAACAAATTGTTACCCCTGTTTAGAGTTTTGTTCCTTTTAGTACTTTATTTTCAGTTGTAATAATGGTAAAGAAACATGAGCCAAAGATGAAAAGTATAACCAATAGTGCAGGAAAGATTGCTACATGAACTCAGAAATTGCCTGATGGGTTTGTTTAGATGTTTGTCTTTAAGGTATTCTTAAAAAATGCCATAAATTCCTTTCATCTATATTGTACGTATTTTAATTTTAGTTTTCATTTTACTGTAGGTTCTGTGTAGTGTATGTAAGGAAGCTCTTTTTCTCTTGGAAAACTCAATGAAGCTCAAGATGCCATCTCTGAATAGTTCAATTTTTACTAATCATACTGAAGTTGCAGTTTTTGCAGATTTCAAGATGCTTTTGAAATACTGTGACTCCTTGGTTAATCTTTCTGTCAAACATTCCACTCATGAAGGATTCTTTCCAGAGAAATATTCTCATTAACATTCCCAAGACTTAATCAAGGCATTAAGCTTGAAAAACATGCATGTCTGAAAGATGCACTTTCATTCAGCTTTAACGTTTGTCTGTTGAAGGACGTGAAAATTTATATTCTGAAATCTTCTGTTGAATTAACATTATTCATAAATATACTTTCCTATTTGTGCTTCCACAACTTCTGTTGTGTAAAGTAAGCTAGGTGGCTCTGTTGGCAGAGTTTATTTCCTAGACTGAGGCATTCTTTCAACACTTTGGATTCTGTAAACATCTTTCAACACTCTTCTTGAACTGTATCTGCTTCTGGAATATTTTTACAGTTCTAGTGAGTGCGCTGGTCAGTACAGATTCCCGTTATTGACTTGATCATGTGCCCCCATATGAATGGGACCCCTACTTTATGTAGGTTAGCTTAAGTTGTATTAGATGAGTGCTTTAAACTGAAGAAGGGCATTGTTTTATTAGATATTAAGAAGAAACTCTTCACTGTGACGGTACTGAGGCACTGGGACAGATTGACCAGGAGAAGTTGGGTATTCCCCATTTCTGGTGATGTTCACGACTAGGCTGTATGGGGCTCTGAGTTACCTAGGCTAGAGGAAGGTATCCCTGCCCATAGCAAGTGTTTGGAACTAGATAATTTTTAAGGTCACTTCCAACCCTAACCATTGGATTCTATGATTCCATAACTTGTTTACTGAATGACATAGGTTGTTCTCTTTGCTACATACAAACCTTTTCACAATCTGCTAATTTCTTTATGACTTCTTCCTGATCATGAGTTGCTGTAGCCTGCCTTTGTCACACACTTTTTCTATGACAACTCCTAATTTTCAAGACACTCTAAAGTTCTGTCAATTATCTAGTTTTCATCCAAATTTTTGGCTAACAAGCTGCTTTTAATCTTACAGTCAGAAGCATGATAAAATACAACAACTAGTAGCTAAAGCTGGAAAAATTCCGTTGTAAATAAGAGATTTTTTTTTTGATGGTCATAACTAGCTACTAGAAACAGCTGTTTAGGGATATTTAGGAGCCTTTTACCCTCTCCAAACTGAAAGGCTTATTAAATATTTGCAGTCTTATGGAGCTATTAGTGTTTTTAAATATACAAATGAAGTAACAGCTTTCTAAAGCTTAATGAAATCAGAGAGCTTTAATGGGTTTTTAATTTAAGCTCCCTTTTCACTTCATTTCATAATATACTGCTTATTTTTAGTGCATCAGTGAAATTGGGAAGATACCAATCTCACAAACTCTACAGAATATTTTTTATCTTGTAACTGGTAGTAGCAAAAATTGATATTTGAACCTTTCTTTAGAAATTTGCATTTAGGTACCAATTCCTGTCCTTCTGTGCTTTGTTTTAGGCTTCCATTACAGTATTCATCCTTCTCTTTAGCCAAAAAATCTCCCCTGGAGTACTGCTTTCAGTCAGCAGGAGAATGGAGAAAACGGAAGGGGATGGTAGTAATGCTGACCATCCACTAGGAAGCTGTCTGCTGCTTTGTGTAACCTCAGGAAAATTGTGCCTTTTCCCTCTGGCAACAAAGGTTGCACTAAAGTATAGCTTAATTTTTTTTATTTTCAAGAACCTTACTCCTTAAAACCCAATACAATTTTATTAAGCAATATACTATGTAATTTCAAAGTACCTCTTCATAATTGCTCTGTGATCTTTCTTTCTAACGGAATATAAAAAATAATCACTTTGGAACAAACGGAACAAATAGGTGAGACATAAAAGCTGGAAAAGTTACATTTTAGTTAACCAGTGTACTCCTTAGCTTTGCATATTAGCTTTTTAATGTGATTTAGTTTTTATGCTCTTCAAAATAATATCTTAGTGAATAATGGGTAACAACACTCAAGCCACCATAAAAGAAAATGACAAAATAACTTCATAAAAATGCCAACAAATGCAAGCTAAGAGCATTTTCAATTTATCTGCCAAGTTTCTAAGCACTCATCCAAAATAGCTTTGTGATTTTACTTCCAAAGCTATTATCTGAACCTAAATAAGTAGCTGTCAATAACTATTAGCTATTATGCTGACCTTTTTCTGTCTGAGGCAAAATCAGAACAGATCTGTTGAAAGCTATACCTGGCTTCCAGTTTAGAAGATCCCATTAGCTGTTAATTCTCGTAGCTCTGAGGTCAGTGTTCTTGTCACTGCCTTTATGGCAGTTCTGCAACACTTTAATAGTGATATGCTCAATTGCTGTGGAGTTCTAGTTATGCTTAGGAGAAAATTATCAATGAAAGCAATCATGAGAATAAAGGCAAGCATACTTTTCCTAAATGGATTCCTTATTTTACCTTGAAAAAAATTGTCTTAGATATATTTTATAAGCCCATAAGTCCATATGTTTTATAAGCAGATGTATAATGAGTCACGTTATGTCAGTCATACCCCAATGTCATGTTTTATTGTGTAATGCAAAAAGGCTCACAAAGCTTACTCAATTTTCATGAACTGGGAAATAAAATTGGTACTGTTTGAACAGACTCAATTCCTCAGGAGAAAAAAGTGTTTATTTCAAAGAAGTAAGGACTTCTGTGATTATAAAACAAGCACCAATTAATTATAATGAAATTTAATTAAGCTTCACTCATGTTTGCATTCTCTCTCATGTATTTAGGGGTTGATCTTTAGGAAAGACTTAAAATCACATTTCTCAGGTAAGTAGCTTCTTTATTAATTTTTTATGATGAAGTTTAAAGAAAGCCTAAACCCACAAACAAAACAACTGCATAATTTAATCTAAAAATCTGAAACTGTTTGATTTTCAATTAAAATGTAACTGCTAATCCTGAAGTTACAGTTCTCTAGAAGCTTATGTTTTCTAATTCACCAATTGTCAGGCTATAGGCAGATGAACAAGGAAAGGATGGGTCTTACAAGAGTGACATTTTGATACAGGGGAGAGTGTGACACCTCAGGATGAAGTTTCATGTTCTCTTTATTTTCATGTCTTCAATTCTTACTTTCTCAAGGACTGAGATCTGTGTTCATTATGCTGCATTTGACCACAAGGCAGATCTTGAAGCTTTAGGTCAATTTGAACTACTAGCAGCAACAGATGCAGCAGCACCCAGATTTTCAGTCATCCTCAGTCTTTCTGTAAAACTTACCTTCTCAGTTCTCTATTGTCCATAATTCAGGATAATCAAGAGTAAAAGTATTCTCCATGATTTTTTTGCACTATCTTTTGACCTTTGTGCCTTACCAAAATTATTTGCCAAAGGTGATGTGCTCAAGATTACACATACAGAGTCCAAGCAAATATGTCTGAGGAAGGCATGATTGTAAAACCACTCTTTTTGAGGTTTGGGAACTGGCATGAAGGACATAATTGATGCTAAACACTCTTAATTTGTAATCATGAGGGTATGTTGTAAGCACCTGGGCACTTTTATTTCATAATAAAAGTTGAGGGCTTTATGAAATAGATTGTCTACTTCAAAAAACAACTCACTGTTCTGTAGCAACAGAGAAGCATAGCGGAGGCATAAGGGAAAGTGTAACACTACTACAGCACAAGTGACATGCACAGTATTTCGGATTTGTTTTATCTGTAAATTCCGAATCATAGTAGTGTTGCTTTTTTCAAGAGAAACCCTTTAAGCTAAGTACTTTAGCCTTGACTTTCTTCTTTCCTTCTCCTTCCCCTTCCCCTGATTATGATGAGAAAACGTTCTTGAGGAAAATTTTACACAGGTATTCAAGTCTTTATTTTTAGCTAAGGTTTGTAGTAGAACAAGTTTCCGGATAGTCTATGATCTCTACATATGCACATGTATGTGTGGGCATAAATCTTAAATAAAGTTATAATTAGAATGAATAAAAACTGTACCATATTGATTTCCTGAAGTTAGAAAACTGCATGATCGTGGGTGCTTACAATATTTTGGTGAAGGTGAAAAAACATTGAAAGATAATGTAAATAATTCCTTCCTTATTTTACTTTAATCCATGTGTTTGGGGTTTATTCAGGTACCTCCCATTGTTTGGGAGAAATATAATAAACTATTTCTTCAACTTTTTGATAACATTGGCATTTTAAAATTTATTTTGATTGTCAGAAGAGATTTTGTCTTCATACAGCTAATGACACAAGAAGTTAAGATTGTGACTTAAATTCAGGGAAAGCAAAGATTTTAAGAACATAATAAATTTTAATGCGTCACTTACAATTTGTCATTAATGTCAAGCACCTTGCCAATATCAGCACATCATCTGGTTCTTGAATTTGTCTGATGTCATGAAAGATTCAGATTTTGCATAGACAAAAGCTCTGTTATATCAGTAGTCATAATATTTCTTCTTTGGGCATTTTTCCTCTCCTGAATGTTCTCCATGAGAGCTTTTAATACAGAAACCTGACTATGTAAATAATTAATCTGAAATATTTAATATATTTTTATAAAACACTTATGCTTTTGAATTGTCAAGAGGTATCTGTCTTGGACATTCATAAAAAAAGTAAAGAATGTAAGACAAAACTTGTTTTGAAATGCCATACTTTATTTGATCTCAGGTTAGTCAGAGTAAACAGAGCAGTGATTGTTACCATCTTGAAAGTATGCTTAGTACATAAGCCCAATGCTGCCTCCAATTTCTGTTCAAATCTTTGCCTAGTATCAACAGCAGATTGTGTTAGGTATTTGGTAAAAAAAAAACTAATGTGAATTCTACCCTTACCATAGAGAAAATAGTGCAACACTCTTAGAAGGCTAGAGAATTTCACACTGAAGTATTGGAAAAGTATTTTGGTGGTCTGCAGTAAGCTAGTTGAAAATGTCTTTTGTATTGTTTTACTTTTGTAGTGGTTTGACCTTGGCTGGGCACCAGGTGCCCAACAATCTGCTCTAGCACTCCCTTTCCCAGCAGGTCAGGGGAAAGAGAATAAGATGGAAAACAACTAGTAGATTGAGATAAGGCATTTCATTATAAGAAAAAAACAAAAACAAAAAGCCAAAACANTCCCCTCCCAGCCCCTGGACGTGGGGGAATGTCAGAGGGACAGCACTGCTCGGAGGAGCCAAAGCACCTGGTGTGTTATCAACACCCTGTAAGCAGTTTCTGTAATAATCACGGGGACCATTAGTACAATACATCGATGTCATGAATGGAAAAGGAAGTGTTCTAAGATGGTCTAATCTTGCCACAGGCTGTAGTCTACACTATATAGAAAGTTTGCAAATTCCTATGCTAACCAGTTAATTATGATATATTTGTGAAATATGAACCATGAAACTTGTCACATACACTAGGGAGCTGTAAAAATAAATATTAATTGTGATCATTAAGAACAAAAAAAGTGAATTAATAAAGTGAGTCAAGAATTTTATCAACCCTCTCTCTTATCTCACAGCAACTTCTGTGTGATGATACTAACAGAAGAGACTACTTCCAGCAGAACATCTGCTTTCTTAGCAAATTTTCTTAAGTATCTTTCTCATGCTCAAGGCATATGTTGGTGTGAAGACTGTCCTATCTGATAAATAAGCAGTAAGGTGATTCTCTTTCTCTGGTTTTACAAAACAGTTTTAGCACACTTTCTGACTCTAGGCAATACATGTATTCTGAATACAGATGTATCATTGGATATTATGGTAATAGGTCCATGCCAATGCCTAGCTGGATAGGGATGGAAAGAAAACTACCAAGTCTGCCATAGGTTTTAAGTGTGTCATAAAGTTTCAGTTCAAAAAAACACTTCAGAAAGTGCGGCACATATCAGGAAGAGTGTAAGAGTAGCTGCAGTTGTTGTTACTTTGCATGGAAAAATGCTGATGCCTATATACACTTTGTGGATAGTGAAGCAATTATTGCAAAATTTTGCCAACAAAATCCCCACCCAGTGCAATCCATTGAAAGACTGAAGATAGAGTCTTTATACATGTATATAATTCAGATAAAGGCCTGAGAAATTATTAAACTTATCCAGACAGTCCAAAAATTCTTCTGCCATTTAAAATTACTCTTTCCAATGTATTCCGGTGTTTTATTCTGTGTAATTCTATATAAAGGACTGGATAACAGCATATTCATATTTTCTTACTAAACACTCTGCATGATTATGTCAGGAAAAAAAGAAAGACAGTATGGTTAATTATTATATTTGAATTGTTCACAGTGCACCCCCATAGGCCTATGCTTTTTTGGTATAAAAGAAAAACGTTGTGCTTAAAACTCCATACATTAATTTGCATATTTATGAATTCGAACTGAATAATTTCACAAGCTATAGGCAAAATGGAGTTAATATATGTTTTTTCCACATGGTAGTGAAGGTGCTCATGCTGGATTTGTATACATTCCTTTTTCTTTGAACACTTGTGTTTGCTTTATATTCCTGTGTCCAGCAGAATGTTTTGAAGGGACAGTAGTCCTCATGTACATACTTCAGCCAATGATGTTGAAAGAAGATGGGCCAGCTATGAAATAGAATTAGCTGTTTTTATTTTAGGAGTGGACATCCCTTCTATAGCTTAAATCAGAACAATAGACTTTGCTTTATGAGGTTTAAGAGAAATTTTACTCACTAATCACATGACTGATTCTAAAATTTTACTCATTTATTCATTGTCATTCCTTCTACACAAATGCATCTCTATAGAAGCACATACTGAGAGAGGACAGGAGTCATCACCATTCATTTAAGATGTAAGGAAGCTCACATTACTATTTATATATTCAAATGATGGCCTAAAATTTTTCATCTTTCGTGTTTCACAGTAAGGTTCTTAGGGGAAAGATTTTGACTCATGTTATACTTTTATTTTCCTGCTATCAGAACTTATTTTACTTTGAAGGTTTGAACCTGTGCTGTGAGATTACAGACTCTTGCAAGAAGAGGTAGCCACAGGCATAATAGAACATTTTAGTACTCAAAGATGAGAAATGTGCAGCTGACACAGAGAAGTGAAGTATTTGTATTAGGTCACAGCCTTTTCAATCTATGTTTCTTGCTTTCAATGTGGTATATTAAGATTTTTCATAAGCATTTTACATATCTACATAAAATGGAAGAGTTGTTCTTAAGTGACTGTTGTGGTTTAACTCCAGCTGGCAGCCAAGGCCCACACAGCTGCTCTCTCACTCCCACATCAGCAGTTCTGGGGAGAGAACTGGTAGGGTAAAAGCCAGAAAACTCATGAANCTTTGGTGAATGGGAGTCACGTGTCCTGGCTGTGTCCCATCCCAGTCTCCTTGACTTTGTGCCAGTATGAAAAGCAGAAAAAGCCTCGATGCTGTGCAAGCCCTGCACAGCAATAACAAAAATGTCTCTATATTATCTACTCTGAGTTCAGTACAAATGCAAAACACAGCCCCGTGCCAGCCAATGTGAAGAAAATTANTTCCTTCCTCCTTCTTTCCACCACCCTTATATATTGAGCCTGATGTTATCTGGTCTGGAATAGCCCTTTGGTGAATGGGAGTCACGTGTCCTGGCTGTGTCCCATCCCAGTCTCCTTGACTTTGTGCCAGTATGAAAAGCAGAAAAAGCCTCGATGCTGTGCAAGCCCTGCACAGCAATAACAAAAATGTCTCTATATTATCTACTCTGAGTTCAGTACAAATGCAAAACACAGCCCCGTGCCAGCCAATGTGAAGAAAATTAACTGTACCCCAGCTGAAACCAGCACAGTGGTCCTTTCGATTTCATCAGTACACAAAAGGGACCACACAGAACATGGTGAATGACCTTTTGCTCAGTCATCCTGAGAAAAGACTTTCTGCTTCACAACTGATGATATCAATTGATGATATATGAAAATTCAAAACAATGAAGTAAAAATAATTTTTCTTTTTCTGACTTGGATTAATGGGATACTTTTCAAAGTTTAGAAATAAATAATAATAATAGTTTTTCAGATACTGGTTAGACATAAAATTACAGTGCCATAGAAATGAACTTCAGAGCTCTCATTGACTGCATACTGGCTGAATTTCATGCAATGCACTTAAAATTATTTAGGACAGCATAACATTAAAAAATAACTCCTAGTCTTTTGAAAATGCAATAGATCTTTGATAGATAAATCAAACTCAAGTACTTTGGCTTCTTTATTACAGCACATCTGTTAGTGAAACAAGAAGTCTACACCACATTCTATATTCAAGTAGTAACAGTCTTTGGATGTTTTACTTATGGTTTAACTACTGTCTTTCCATTAGCTTCTTTCACAGTTATTAAGCTGTGCTGTATATCTTCCACTGTCTTCTCCTTCTTGGCTAAATTTTACATGGAACTGATCTTTGAAAGGCCACAAATAATCAATAAACATTATCAAGAGACTTATGCTTGTCCTTCTTCTCTAAATCAGGAAGTTGACAGAAAAACATAGAGTACAGGTGAAGCTGTCATCTTAGTCAGTGGCATACCTCATCTTAGCTGTGTTTACTACGCTCCTATGCAGTAGAGTGCTTGCTTTTTAATACTGAGAGTAGTGCCTACGGTGGAATTCTTAGCATTCCTTTTGACCTCTAGGTTTTGCCACATAGTGAATCATCTCATTTGAAATCCAAAAAGGGAGAGACATTTTTCCTCTGTCTAAAATACAATGATTAAGTTAAGCATGAAGATTTAGGGGGAAGTTGCCTGCCTTTATAATGAAGCAGATGATTATATTTCATTAGTGGTAGAAACAGTTCCTCTTGCACTTCTGTATTATACAAGCTTTCATCAGAAAAAAGGTAAATACAAAGTCAGTCTTATTTTACTGTTAATCTAGTACAAGCCCATTTTCCTTTGTTGGTATAACAAACCAAGACAGTCATGACCTGATTTTCTAATATTCAGGGTAGATGATCAAGGCAATTCTAATAGCAGCAGCAAATTTTTAGGCTCATATTGATTACAGTTAGGTCAATGTGTAGTCTGATAGGTGTCTGTAAAGAGAGGCAAATATGCTACTACTCAAGGAAGCAAAAATTCAATTATTTACATTATCATCATTGAGCAAAACTTGGTGGGTACTGCTTGTGTCTAAAATTTTTCTTCAAGAAGTTATAATTTTAATAAGAATAAAGAGCATATGTGAGAAAGAATTTCACTAAACAAAATAAAAACAATATAAAACCAATTAAATGTATGAAAACCAGAAGGAATGAACAATTTTTCCTGCAGACATACGTTTCTCTCTCTCTCTCTCTC
>VZTR01030337.1:0-60951 GCA_013400775.1 Chaetops frenatus
TTTTTTTTAATTAGAAACCCAAACAACAAAGCAACAGTAGTTATGCTTTTTTTTTCAAAGGCTAATTACACTTAGTGTAGTTATCTTAGTCACACTTCTTTTCAAATCTGTATTTGCACATTTCCAAGGTCATTTGTTTTTAAGGAGTATTTGCTGCAATTAAGACAGTATGATTTAAAATTTATTTTAAAACCCAGAGCAAATAATTTTTCAGTATAATGAGCCTGATTCTGAACTCTTTACCCAGGAAAAAAACTTCCAGTTAAGTCATTAGAAATATTTCCTGAGTAAAGGAGTGGAGATCTGGTCCATGAAGAGCATTGTAGTGCACATTCAAAATAATTGTGAGTAATTTTAATTAAATATATACTTTAAATTCAAACAAATTATATTAAAACTAGTAGAAATTGCACATATATAATGGGGAATATGCGCTTCCTATGCTAGAAAGCATTCTGAAGGGCATTAAAGTTACATTTTATCACTTAACATATTTGAGAACATTTGATAGTCACAATTTTGATAAATGATTATATAAGCAGCATTTACCTTTCAAATCTTGTTGGGTAACCAGATCATGGCAGATGTTAACTTTTAATTAAGATCATATGAATTTTTTGCTTGTCTTCAGACAAGAACTCTGCAAAGTATTTTTAAACAGTAATTTTATGCAGCTTTGCTGTGGTGTTTCCAGTTAGTGTGGATGTTGAGGGAAAGATGGCAAAGTTAAGAGAAGATAAGCTGGATCTCCCACAGTGTACCAGAAGCAGTCATGCTCCGAGGATGCCGTTTCTCTGTGTAATGTTCTGCAGTTATTTGAATGTATTCATCTATAATAAACATTTAATGGTATTTCAGCTTAAATGGTTTAAATGAGTTTACCACGCAGTTTGAGAGATGGCTAATGTCTTAGATATACAACGAAAGGGAACTGTAGTACCAGAGGAGCAAAATTATCTATCAGCAGACCGTGAAATGGTTGTATTTAATAGCTCAGGTTTGTGATGGAAGTGTCCTAAAAGCAAAGACAATCTTACATAAGGCAAATGGATATTAATCATGCTTTTTGCTTTAAGTAAATATTTTTTGATGTCTGAAATGTTCTCATTGAACCAGGAATTCTGTGGTCTGGTAAAATAGTTCTTTTTGAATATTTAAAACAATAACAGAAAATCCCTACTGTGTTGGCTGACTGCCATGAACAATTGGAATCACTTTTAAGTAAGCCGAAGGTGTGGTAGTTTCAGGTTAAAGAAGCATAAGTGTTAATCCGTGGGATTTGGTTTTATGTGGACTTAATGTGCTGATATTTTGAAAATGAGCACTAATGAGTTTTACCAGTGGCATGGTAGGTCCAGTCCTTGGTACAGGCAGTGAGGCAGGGCCAGTGAACCCCCACATCCTCCCATTCCCATTGCTCTGTGCCGGGACTTCTCTGGACTCACAGTGCACCACACAGCTTCACTCCAGGGTTTATCTGATATTAAAATGATGCGCTTGACTGATTTTCATACTCAACAATGAAGAAACAAAAAATCATAATTTTAAACTTGACTATGCTTTGAATTTAGCACAAGAGTCTTTATTTATGCTTTAATGGCTTCTTTTAATTCTTGTTTCTTGTTCTTTTGTTTGTTTTGTTTTTGTTTTCCTTTCTTCAGCTCAGGTACCTGACAATGACGAGCAGTTTGTGCCAGACTATCAGGCTGAAAGTTGTAAGTATACTACAAATCATCACTTTCTTAAAATATATATATTTGTATATTTATATATGTCTCTTCGTATTTATTATTTATTTTGTCATCTGTGGTCATGTGGTAGCTCCTTTTGCTGGTCGGTGACACCAGTCTGATGAGTAGATAAAGCAAGTGGCATTTTGATATACAGCCAAAGAAATTTGTTTGGGCCGAAGGTATAACCTTTAGCAGGGGGCCCAATTCCATCCACAGCCCCAGGGAAGCATGGAAAAGCTTGGGTTGTGGAGGTGGAAGGAGTTTCTTTGTCTGTAGAGTGAGCAGAGGAGCTTTTTAGCAAGTGCAGATTAGATACTGTGGGACAGAGGATGCATCTCAGCTGAGCAGAAGTCAGGCTGCTCAACACATTTTGTGTATGAGTAAATAAATAAAATTCTCCACATAATCAATCAAATACAGCCGCAGCTGAAGCATTTTTAAGTTGTCTTAGCACGTGGCATTTTCTTGCTCCAGCAATATTTTCCTTTGAGTTAATTGGTGAAAGCAGGAGTTATTTTAAACTGGGTGCTTTGCATTGTTTTCTACTTACTTAACAAGAGCCTAAACTATATTCTATCAGCCTGTACCCCACAGGTCTTGTCTTTACCCATTAAAATGCTCCTATTCTGTTAAATGCTGGCTCTGTTTTGTTGTACCCGCTGTTCTGTGGTATTGGGTGATTGCAAGGGCATAGCATGAGGAGCATCTGACAAAGTGGAGCCTTGGAGATTCTTTTTGCCATTTTCTTCTTTATGGCAAGGCTTCTCCACATCATCTGAGGTCTTTTCTAAACACTGTCTGCTGGCTGTAGCAGAGCACATGGTAGCTTTTCCATTTTGCTAAATAACTTAAATAGTTTATCTTATTGGAGTGAATTACTGCAGTTCACTAAACCAGATAGCTGTTAAACACTGTATTCATGTACTGAAATATTAAGATTAATATTAGAGAGATTAGGAAGAATTGCATTAAAATAGTCTTTAACCCAAAAAACAAATTCACACTTACTGAATTTTCTTATAAATCTTTTAGATTATTTTTTCCAGTTATTAAGAAGCTGTTTTAAGAAGAATTTATAGAGAGTATTTATATCAGCATTTTGTGAGGCAAAAAAAAAACTCCACACCTTTTTTTTTAATCCCCTGGAGTTGTTTCTGTGCAGGATAATATCCCTGCACAGCAACAATTTAAATTTGTTTTTCTCTCAAAGTTCCTGTACGTATGCTAACCAACAATCATGGTCGCTTTTAAACTTTGAAAGTTGCATTTTATAACAGAGGGGTTTTTTTTACCTCTGTCTTCAAAGACTTTTCTTTAAAATTAAATTATAATATGAAAGACAAAACAATCTATAAATTGAAAATCAGATAGGTTACTTTACATATGTATCTGTGTCCAAATATAGTCATTCATGCATATACCTTTGTGTAAGAGTACAAAGTTCAGCTGGGGCTTCTATTAACCCACAATTATCGTTACACAACAAGTCAATGATTCTTGGAAAATTATTTGTGGACTGTGAATGAAAAGCCCCATTGAAGCTGGCCACTGCTTTTGGTGATAAAGAAATTCTCCTAAAATGGCTATTTTATTAATGCTGTTGTGTTTCAAAGTTCCTTAGCCACAGCTTACACAGTATTATCAAAGGAACATTTATTTCTTCATTTCAGTTGGTTTCTTTATCTTAAGTAAAGGTCAGGAGAGCTTCCTGGAGAGTTACTCTGGCAAAGGTTATGGAGTTTCAGACATATACTTGGATATAATGTATGTAGCTGCAGGCTCTGCAAAACAGGAACAGAGATCAACATAACGAAAGCCATGGGGAAATTTACAGTTGCAGAAGTAGCACAATTGTGACTGTTTTCTCTAGGAACCAAGCCTGCCTTCAAACTCCGCTATAATGACTTGCTCTATATAGTCTATAACTGTGCAGTACTGAGCCTGTAACTAGCAGCAGTCTGGCAGAAGCACATGACTTCTTTTTCAAAAATTTATTAAATTTATTTTATTTTATTTATTTTAATTTTTATTTTGGTTTTAATTTTTTTTTACATGGGAGAGAATGGAAAAGCTTTCATAGATTTAGTGCTTAATACATTTAATTAAGCCAAAAATGAGGAAGGACAGAAGTGTAAACCGAGGAAGGGGGGGTCACAGCCACTTTAGTTCAAAGGCATCTAAACTAAACTGTGCTTTGCTACAGAAATTTCATTTATGGAGCTGTATATAGATAGGGGTGTGTATGTGATGTGCAAAGTGTGTAAAGAAAAGTGAAGTATTCCAGTGAAACTGTTACAATCTGCAATCCAGGTACAAAAAATAATTACATTTATTTCTAGCTTCACTGCTTGAGAAAGGGGCTTTAAAGGTGAGGCAGGTCTATGCTGTTAAACTGAAACTTGTGATGTTAAATTGAAACATTAAAAGGAGACTTAAGAAACTTCGGTAAGAGTAGCAGTTCTTGAACTATGTGGTTAAAATTTTCTTGCCTAAAGTTCACCAGCCTGGTGATTTGGAGAAGTCAGCTCTTGAAGCAAGATGTGGAAGGTAGTGGAGGAACTGATACTGCCAAGATCATGTGCTGTGTCCTAGCACTAAGCAGGATTAAATGCCCCTTAAAGTACTGTGGCTTTTGCATTTATTTTCTGTAATAATGATTTTAACTAGTGAAACTGCACTGGTATTAGTAACTAAGGGAAACATTTAGTTTAGATTAGATATACAGTCCACTTTATCCACTCAGGGATTTAACTTCAAAGCTAACTTGGGACCATGAATATTTCAATTATGAGTTGCTATTAAACTTCAATCAGTTTCCAAAAAGCAAACATAATATGTGTATTTATAGTTAGGTGTGGGCTTTAGATACGATGAGTGAGATCAACAGCTAGCATAACTTTATGTGGTATTATTGACGTTATTGGAATTACGCATATTTCTATTAGCTAAGGATCCAGCATGTCAAGCTTCCCTGTAACGCTTTAAGCTTCAGTTTACCTGTTTAAAAGTCAAATTTATTTTGTTACTCCTTTATGTGTTCTGGAAAGAGGTCCTTCCTACCTTAAGAATCTTAGTAATTCTTGCACTTTTTAACCTTTCTTTTTTGTCATGAAAGCACCATCTTCTCATACCTTTTTATTAACTATTTTTTGACATACCTATCACAAAGAACCTTTTTGTAATTTTATTTGTATTGAGTAGAATTTAGAGTCGCTAACTAGCTTGTTTGGCTGAAATTTGGAAAACAAAACACTGTGTGGTTTCTTTTACCTTTCTGCTTTCTGTGAGCACTGAACTTATTGAGTTCTAAGGGACAAAAATGTGTATAAAAAAGATTTCTTTTTTTGTTTGAAGTTGTACTGGAAAAATATTGAATCACATATTAAATAGTGTAATTTTCTTACTTTTTCATTTCCATTTTCACAAGAAATAAAAATTCCACAGAAGGATTGAGGAATCAATTCTACAGGCTTTTACTCAAGAATTCTGTTTTAGGCAGGCTGGTTTTGCCTCTTTTTGAATCTGCTCTATAATTCAGTTCACTTGTTTGCTGAACATTCAAGTAACTTCCTAATGACTATTCTTTAACAATAACATGAAAAGTTATGTAAAGCAAAGACGTAAAAGTATGTTTCCTCTAAACCGTGAATGTTTTGGGGTGGGTTTTTTTTAATTAACATTCTGTATGTGACACTTTTTCCTAATTCTTATCCAGTTCATAAAACCTAATTAAGCTGGTTTTCCCTCCATATGAAGTCATTATTCACATTTGGAGAAGGGTAACCTGTGTTAACTTCCTCAGATAAGGTTTCCTATTGTTTCAAGTCCATTTTCATATACTAAGGAGGAGCCAGATCCTGAACTGGTTGTAATCAGTGGCAAGGCTTTCATATACTGTAGAACAGCAAGGACTTTCCACTCCAGGAGTAAAAATGAATAAAGTGTTCAGTTTGCTCGAAGTCAATAGCTGTTGAGGTGAAGATTACTTGCTCCCATTGTTTGGATGGTTTCTGTGACAGACACAAGAGGAAGTAGGTAGGATTTGCTGATGTTTAAAAGATGTAGCTGGCAAAGAAGACTTGGTATTGTCAACAAAACACTGAATTGTAATGCGACCTTGGTACAGTTGGTTATAAATGGGGATTACGCTGCACCAAACTAGATTGCCTGGTATTTTAGTAGAATAATCATGGTTTATTTTGTTTTAATAATATGTATTTGCATGGGTCTATTATTTCAGAGTTTTCTGCTTCTTTTTTTCTTTTTGCCTGGAAGTATTTAAAATTAATGATAAATTCTAGATTTTGGCTTTTATTTGTTACTGAGTTGCTGTTAATGAGGATTTGTTTTGTGCTTCACCTTCTTGATCAATTTCCTTCCTTCTTGTTCATTTTGTTCCTGTATTGTTTCCGAGATCATCACAGCCTTAACTTAACACTGCCAAGGGGTAACTGTTAGTGTTAGACCACACGTGTTGACAGTAAATGGGAAGGGCTGGCTGTAAAATCCATGCTCCTCCATGTTTGATTAAACTTTAAGATAGGAAAAATACCTTTTTTAGTAGTGATTTTGTCGCTGATCTTTCATGACCTTTATTCTTTCTCTTACCTCTTTTTTTGTTCCTCCAGGTTTAGTAAAGGAGCACTTTCAATGTAGATGCCAGGAACCTTAAATTATTCAGGGATGTGCTTTTTAGATGCTCTGGCTTCAATCTTTAAAAGCCTGTTAAAGAGAGATTCTTTACATAGGCTTCAGGTAGCTGTATTCTTCTGTCATTTTAACTAATGATGTAGGATATTCCAAATGCAGTTTAAATGAGGAAAAGCTTTAATATTTATATATATATTTGCAGCATACAAAATAATGATTTTTTTTTTTTTGCATTACCAGATGAAAAATGCTTCGTTTGTTTTATTTTCTTTCTCTTTCTTTCTGTGATTTAAATTTCAAAAGTGAATTTCAGAATTAGTAAAGCATTTTCTGCTTGCTTTAGTATAGCAAGAACTGGTGAGAAATTGATAGAGGTTAATTTTCCCTTACTTTGACATATTTTGGAGGAGAAACCCCACACAATTAAAGTAGAAAACAACAGAATACTAGGAGTTCTGACAGACGTACCGAAGTCAAAATGAGGTGTATTAACTGGATTTGTTTTTGGTTTTGATGCAGAATAGTTTAATTTTGCAGCTCCTAGAAAAAATTTCAGTGGACTAAAAAAAAAGACATTTTTTTTAATGTGATGATTCACTTCATAGGCAGCTGGTAGTCATGTCTCGGTAGTGCACGATGTTCTAGCAGTTGCAGTTGGTAGCATTTTGGTTGTCTGCGTGTGGCAAGTTGCACACACCAGCATCCTTTCAGGTTGTTTTTTTGAGTATTTATTTATTTAGGCTTTATTTAGAGCCTGTGTTTCTGGAATAACCTTTTCTTTGAGTGTAACTCTGCAAGTGTGGTGCTAGAGCAGGCAGTCTGACAAATATCCTGCAAGGTGGTGCTGCTTATTCCTGGTGCTGAGCTGTTCTCTGGTAGGGCTTTCTGCTGCAGCTGTGTTTTGTTTCTTGCCACTTGTCTTGAAACTACTTCCTTCCATAGGTCAGATGTTGCCAAATACAGAGACATTTGCTTACTTCTTTTAGTGCATGCCCGACTGTGATGGATTCTTTCTTAAGGGCTGGGAGAGTCGGGGATCTGTGGTTTGCCATTAGCTTTGCATGACCTTGGGCATGTTGCTTAACGTCTCTGTTTCGGGTTTGAAGTAGGTACAGACATGCATGTATCACTCTGCTGTGAGATACACAGCTTTCTTAATGATCACTTATCTGGAGATCTCAAAAGCATTTTACAAAGACAGTCCAGTGCAATTGCTGTTGTAAGAGCTGAAGAGGTCAGACTGAGGAGTCGATGCTGACCACCTCATCTCCCTTCATAGTTGCCTTAGATAGCCTTGCTTCTTTCATTGTATCCCTGAGCACTTGTTTCCTTTGTTTAAAGCAGGACTGAAACTGTTACCACCTGTTAATTTTCCTTTTTTTTTTTTNTTCAAAAGAAATTAGGATTTGGTGTCTTTCAGAAAACTCATTTTGTGGCTCATTGACGGGCATTAGCCTGTGCTAATAAGGGTTTTGTTTTTCTTCTTCCTCTAGAGGATTTTTGGAAACATTTAAATCTGCCATGTAGCTGTGACCATAATTGAAAGATTTGATTCTTGGAAAAGTTTTACCATGACAGTGTCGACTCCAATGCCTTTAACTTGTGATCTTAATAGTGGAGAATTTGTGGGCTTGGTTTGATTTTAAGATGCAGTTTCTGTTTATTTGCTTTTCTGCTTGTATTTTTATACTAAATCTCCAACTTTGAAGGTGCAAAGATTTAAGATTCTCCTGGATTGCAATAGTGGTAGTGCCACACAGATTATGTAAATACTGGTGGTGGCAGTGGCACTGTGAAATAAATCAGTAGCACTGTGAAACAAATTAGAAGACCCCACCAAGAACACAGCTTTTGATTTTAAAAACTTCTAAAGCGGAAGCTTTCTTTCAGAGTACCCAGCAGGCTGTGATGTGAATTTTATTGCTAATGGAAAGGTACCTCTGGGCATCCACAGAGACAGCAGGCACCTTACACAGACGTGGTTTAACTGCACAGGACCAATCTGAACCTGAGGGTCTCCAGCAGTGTGGGGCATAGGGGAGCCCAGGCAGTTGGACAGGGCTCTTCTTGTGGGGTTTTGTGCCCCTGTCTCCCCCTTGCCCTTCCAATACCATGTCTCTGCTCAGCCAAGCTGAGTTACTTTCCTTTCCTTAGAACCCCATCCTTGTTTGCTGCTTTATTGTAGATTAAAGGCTTGGGTTGCATGTGAAGGTTATCAGCTAATGAATAAACTTCAGTCATCCTGTCCTGTGATAAATCTGTCTCATAGATCAAAGATGAAGCATGTAGACCTTTTTTTCTTTCAAATGGTAATTTCTTAAGGCTATCAGATCACTTCCTAAGGTCTGTTTACATAAAAACAAAAACACTAAACATATTTTATTCAAAATGTTGAATTCTCAGTTTTAAAAAAACCCTTCTATTTCCTTTCTGGGGAAGCCTCCCCTCCTTCCTTCTGTGAAGGTCTCATCTGTGGAAATAAAAACGATCCTCACGTTGTAACTTGTGGTCACGGCAGTATTTTCTTAACACTACAGTTATTTCTGTTTTAAACCAGATAGTTGTTTATTTCATCAGGAGTATGTATGTGTATTAGAATATTTTTTCAATTCCAGTTTTGTTAAACAAACTGTGCATAAACATCTTTTAGCTATATTTGCAAACAGCAGCCAAGCAAGGGAGACGGAAGGGTCTTTGTGATTCCATTTTATTCTCCTAAAACTCCTTCCCATGCAGTGTTTTTGCAAAATGAGTTTTGTATTTCAAGAGCAGTCTAAATACTGATCTGAAAATCCATAAGCTCTGGAATGGTGTAAAATAAGGAGGCAGTCTGCAAGCTGAGTTCATCCAGTTCTATATATTGCGTATGTTCCTTTATGTAAAATGTATTTGCGGTCTGTATAATTTTTTTATCTTTTTATTTCTGCTTGCTGCCTCAGCAACTGGAGATAGGAATCAGGCTCTCCTACAGAGTGCTGTGAAGTTTTCAAGGGGTATAGCAGTTAAAAAAAAGGAGGAGAGAGTGAAACTCCTCAAGGTATCACTTAAGCACTGAGGAGTCAGTGACACATTTGTGTCATGTCAGAGGTATCCCTCTGTAAGCATAGAGGAAAAATAGCCCTTGTTTCAGGTTCTAAGTCCTTTTCTTTTGGTCCTGTGCATTTCAGTACTAGGAAGTAATTACAGTGAAGCCATTTATAAGCTGATAAATATGCATAAATGACATTATTAATAATTCTTTAGAGTTTTAGAAGTCATCAGTGTTTTTTCTAGGAATGGTCTAAACCTAGTCTAAACTTGTAAATGGAAAATTGATTATTTTATCAGGGCATGTGCTCATCTTTTCCCTGAAAAGGATTCTTTTCCTTTCACTTCTTCTTCATACTCTTTGTCTTCAAGACATTACTCTTACCTGTTCCTGGATTCTAGTATGACCTTGATGAGGTGAATGGAGAAGTGAACTGTCTTGGTAAAGGTTATTTTTATTCTTACATATCTATTTCTTCTGTAAGCTGAGGATTATGCATGTTAGAAAAGAGTGAATCATTAGCAGCTTTATTTCTGGTTGTCTTTTTTCCTGTGGCTGTTTATGAACTTATTCAGCAAATGTGGTTGCCAGTAAGTTAATGTAGTGAAGTATTTTTTAGCAGTGACATTTACTGCCGAGTCCTGCAGTGACTGAACAGGAAGGTTACTGACTGGCCAGGTTTTTGTCTTTGAATTTATATATTATGAGTCGTCATCAAGGACATTTGAAAAATTACATGTGCAAAAACAATTCCCAGTCTTGCTAATTTGATCCTCTTTGCTCAAAGGTTGTTATCTTTCTGCTTATAATGTATACCTAGAAAAGAGAAACGTTTAAATTTTTTTTTTTAATAGTCTATCTTCCTGCTGAAACTGAATGCAATGTTTCCTTACTAACCATCTGTTAATAAAATTTCACATGACCAAAGCAATAGGCAAAAGGGAGACAACAGGGACTTTTTAAAGAGTCAGTATTCTCTAAAGACAAAAAGTTTCAAGCATTTGGGATTAGAATTTGGGAGATGGATTAATACAAGTCTATATAGCAAGTGTGTGTATATATATATACACACACACACACATATATGTATATATATATGCATACAGGAAATACACCATGTAATTTTCAGTCTTACTGATTATATGCACATATAAAATAATCATAAAACTTTAGGAATGCTTGGCTTCAGAAAACATCAGCAAGTGTATTGCTAATGAACGCTCAGTTGTGAGTCTCATACACATTAGGAACACTTTAAGTAGCAGCAGAAGCCTTAAAAATCTGTGCTGAGAACTAGCACCTGGTTGCAGGTGGTCAAACTTCCACTGGCTCCAGAAAGCACTTTGCTAAGAGTCTTTGAAAACTGGCCTACTTAAATATAGTCTTGACTTTATGTTCCCAGACATAACCACTTCTGACAATGGCTTCTTTGTTTCCCTATTGAATCAGTGATAAAAATTGTGAGCTGAATTTTACTGTTGACTTATTTCAATGGCCTGCACCTTTTTCCACTGGAGACTGCAGGTTTTGCAGTGATTTTTGGTAGTGAACTAGAGAATTAGATTTCAGCCTTGCCTGAATGATCTGTAAATGCGATATGTTAGAGTTGTTACTGGTGAGCATTTGTGAAAATTGAACATTGAAGTATGGAGGACACATGCATTTAAAGTGGTGACAGTCTCTTTCTTCACATAAAGTAAACAAACATCCCATTAGCTACCCTGAGTTACTGTATACTTGTTTTAGGAATATATACTTATTGTTAAAGGCAAAATTTAATTAAAAATAATCTCAAAATGCAATTTTGTTCCTTTTTAGGACCTATCATTGAGAGCTGCTAAAATAAGAGCAATTAGTTGTTTAATTCATGCTAGAGAGCACTCAATGTTAGTCCATTTCAATATTTATTGTTTTTTCCTGCTTTTGCATATACTTGAGTAACTATCTGACAAGCATGATTATCCTTAAGGATAATCCTGTATTCGGATGCTCTTTTATTATGAGGATATTCCTGTTTTTCTAGGGACACAAACTGACACATTGGTTATGGGTGTCTGAAGGTAGGCTCCTGAGGCTGAACTACTTGAAACTAGAATCAACCTTCTGACACCAGTTGTTTGGATTATGGCAGATTATTGTCCAGTTTCTTTCACATTTTGTCCAATTGCAAGTACAAGATCAGTAGTCCTCTCATTTATAGATGGCTGTTAGCTCTTTGCATGAATCCATCAGAAAAGAACAACAAAGATAATAATTAATTATAATTGATGTAACTTGAAACTTTTCTGTAAGAGGGGAAATGAGGCAGAAATCAGTTCCTGTTTGTTTTCTGCTGTGGGCATCTTTCCTAAATATCAAGTTGATGATACCTTTAAAACAATTGCTAGAAAAAATACAAAATGGCTTATTTTAGAGTTTGTTATGTTTTGGAAAAATGCTTGTTATAGTTTCCAGGGTTTTCTTCATTATTCTGTTTCTACAATACCTATTTAAATCCAGACCTGAAAGCATCAAACTGCAGAGTTACCTGAAGTGGAAAGTGTGCGTGTGTATATGTAAAATGTTGGGATATTATTGGATATTTTAGTAATGGAAGTTATGTAGTGCTTAGCCATTACCTCTCACAATTTAAATTAAATTTTGAAAATTGCTGCAAATGGAAATCCTGTCCTCAGAAAAGCACACAGACCCTGATATAGTGGCCAGCTCTTCTCTTTGCATTTAACTTTATTGATAATTCCCAGGTAGGAATACAATTTAAGTTTTCTCCCAGGCTTGATTTTACATTAAGAACTTCCTCTTTAGCAGAAGCTCTGAAGGTGGATTGCCTCTTTTTGCACCGTGCCTGGGAGCCTTTGGAGCCAGATACATTATCAGTAACTGTAGGAACAAATGCCCCTGGTCTCCTCCCAGGGTTTTAACACAGAAAGCAAATGCAGGTGAAGAGCAGCCCTGTTTCCCTGTGTGGTCGTGGAGGTTGCAGATCCAGTATAGAAGGATTAAAAATTCTTTGGATTTTTTTTCCCCCTCCCTATAATCATCAGCTATCCACGTGTTTTAGTTCAATTGCTACAGGACCCAGCTGGATTCATTTTATTAGGTTACTGCTTCCTCCTCCAGAGAGCCCTAAGCCTCTGTTTATTTTGGGGGGAGGGAGAGCTCTTCGTCCTGCCTCACCTGCTCTCCTCAGACATCAAAGTGAGCCAGTTCACTCCTCCTAGCTTAATCCTTCGCTTCTCCCTCCCACCAATGTTCTGCAAATTTCCTTGTATTCTTCTCAGTTTTCCAGTGCCCGTGGTATTTGTCAGCAGGTTCACTTTTGACCTGGAGGCACTTGCTAGGAGGCAGAGACCCTCTGGCAGCACTTTCCACTTGACTGCCTGCAGCTGTGAGTCTCCTACAGCTGGACAGGTAAATTGTCTGGAAAGGAAGGAGAACTCCGCAGGAAGGGGACATAAATTGGAATAAAACAGTGCCTGTGACAGCATTTCTGTGGGATTGCTTGTTTTAGAGGCTAAGAAAACGGTGTTGGTAACTGCAGCTCCTGCTGCCTGAAAATACCTTCTAATACCTTCTAGACAATTCTTAATGAGAAAGTGGAAATCTTTTAGGGATAGAGGCAAAGAAGGATCAACTAACCAAAATTGTGCCAAAATGTTCCATGCTTAGGGGTAGAAGAGTAGAGACAGTCTTCAAATACTGTGTGGCAGGTCAGCCGGGTAGCAGCTGACCATTTATGACAAAGGACCTATAGTGCCTTAACCAGGTCTTTACTAGAAGCATCTAGAGAAGTTTGTCTTGGAATTGCTCTAAGTTTAGTGAGTAGGTTATCTTTTATTGATATTTTATGAAAGTTACTCCCCCTACCCCCAGGTCAGGTAGCTTGCCCTTTTGGGTGGGCTTTTTAATTTTTGTTATATTGAATATACTCAGTGAATATACTGTGCAATTTTCGACTGACATTGTCATTTTAAATGAGAAGCCACGTGACTACAAGTATCTGAATTATCTCAGTGGTGCCTTCAGCACTTCCAATGTTAGAAGGCTGCAGGTGTACCCTCAGTAACTAATGAGCATTTCAGAAATTGCAACTGCACAGACAAGCAAATCAGGGGTATCTTGCTCTAAAAGTGAGGATTTATAGCAGTGAACCAATTATTAAGCTGAATGGGTACAACCTCTAATATTGTGTTTCCTCTACCATACTAACTGGGAGCCCCTCCACCTCTCAGGGAGGCTACATCTGTCATGGCAGGGGGGTCTTGGCTTAGCTGCCCAAAAATAGCTATACTGGCAAAATTTTTTGTTGTCTTAGCACACAAGCTTTAGAAAAGAACATTCCAGTTAAAGAATGGCACTTACTTTCTTTTGTAAAGAAGCTTCTAGAAGAATTTCCTTGCTCAATAGGAACAGGATCATCATGTTTAATTGTCAAATAAGCTGTTCTGCAGGGAAATGGCATATGCCTGCATTATAGTTATGATTTTTTTTGGTCGCCTCTTCCCTGTGTATAAATGCCCTCATATAAACCTGCCTGATGATACTGAGGCAAACTTACTGTGCACAACTTACTGTGTGGTACAGTGAACGCTTCTCTGTTTTCTATTTCAACACCTTTTTTTGGCCTCACGTGCCAGTCTCCAAGGCTTCATGTTAATGCCAGATCATAGTCAGGATAGGGAAAATTATGGTGAATATATAGAATTAACATAATCGAGAGATGAACAGGTGATTCCATTAATTTCAAATTGAGTTTCAACAATGCACTTTCTTGTCTTTTAGTCATTAATCTGTAATGCTTTTTGCTTAAAAAATTAGGAAAGAAAAAAAACCTCTCCCTCCAAAGCAAGAGCAAGTTACTTTAGCAAACAATGCTTGCTAAGGTGGATACAATACTGTAGATCTTAATGTCCAGAACTTCCCCATATCAGTTGGAGGAACATGAGCTGTTATTTTCCATCTTGCAACTCCTTGGTAGTAAAAAAAAAATAAATTCCAGCTTTTGCTGCAGTTCATTTTCACCTGCTTGCTACATTTTCCTAATTCAAATTCAAAATCAGTATTTTTTTTTTTTCATTCTCATACCGTGTCATCTGAGAACAGTCCATGTAGGCTTTGAGGACAAAATCCAACAATGTTGGGCTGTCTTTTATTCTTCTCCTTCCCCCCATCCTTTCCCACCCCCTAAGGATTGTGAAGACTATAATGTTGCATAGTGTTCATGGGATTCAAGTAGACCATTAATAGACATGCACAGTATTGTAAACTTTAGTCTGGAAGAGAAAATAAGCAATTTGCTTCATTTTCCAGTGTGAGTTCTAACTGTTATTAAAGTGCATTTGTAGTTGCATATTTTCCAGTAAAGGTGACAGATTACTTCAAAGCTGGTATTTTCTTTTTGTTAAACAAGGTTCTCAAATAGATCCATCTTGCCCACATATTCTATTCTTGCCAGTTGGCTTTGAAAGCTGGTGCTTGGGCTCATCGTTCAGAACTAGCTTCCAAAAAATGAGGTCCCATGCTGTTTCTATCTTTTGAGCTAGTAGGGGCTAGAAGGATCTGATCTGAAGCCAAGGCGGAGACTGAATTGATGGAATCATATATAATGGCTTTGCCAAGTACTGCCCAGTCATGAAGTCCCACTTTCTGGGAAAGAGCACTGAGACAAGGGGTGGCAGAGCATTTTCTATGTCAAAGGCTGTCCAGAGATCTCCTGTTCTGGACTTAGAGTCAGGCTACCACATAAGAAAGTACTAGCTTTTTACTGAACACTTTTTCACACATTTACGAGCTGTTACTTTCTTCTGCATGCTGCTTCCCCATTTTCTCCCCAGTAATGCATATCCATTTGAAGAGGAAAAAGCTTTCTGCTCGTTATTACAGTATTATGCATATTTTGACCATATGCAATGTATGATTGCAGAGGCATGCTTGCACATTCAGTATGCTTCCTTTCATTTGACTCGGTGTGCACAGACAAATACCCAAACACACATGCTGACTGGTTCAGGTGAATGGTCACTACTTGGTGGGTCTAGATGGAGCCCAGTTGTCTTTAGGTCTGAATTCTGGATCTTGAAGGAGTTCTAGTTTTCTAGATGCAACTGTAAAATGGAGAATAATATCAAGATCACGTATTTCTTCAAAAAGGTACTTGACAGGAATGCATGGATTCTTCCCATCCTCTCCCTACCTTCCCTTACTAGCAGCTTTCATTTGTAAGGTAGTGAAAGTTCAGGTCTCTTGTCTATGTTCAGTTTTTCTATAAACTGCCAGGATAGTCTCTGAAACCACAGTGATGATACATATCTGTGTGTCAGATATCCAATTTGTCACCAACTTTTTCCAATATCTGGCAGAGAGCAGGACCTAAATGAAATCCAATTGACTGGAGCTCAGCTAAGATCTGATAGAGGTGACTTCGATAGATAGATGGTTGAAGAACTTGGTGGAGTCTGTGTAGATGTAATCTGTTCAGCCACTTTCAAATCAGTCCACGGCCTTCAAGTCTTGCTCATTTCTGCAGCTGTTGCAGTGGCCAGAAACAAAACAGTTTTTTGCAAGGGATCACATAGGGTGAAAAAACCTGCAGATCTTGCCTCAGTCATCCATGCTGGCAGTCACTTCTGTCTTCAGCTGTAGCAGTCTTATGTATTTATAGGCTTTTAATTCAAAATCACTGGAACGGTTTGGCTGGAAATACTTGATTACCAGCCTTTACTGTCCCAGCTCTCTTCATCTGTCACCTCTCCTACCTGATGTTTTTATTTCAGGTTTTGTTAGTATACTGCGCTGCATACCACATCCAGCTGCAGCACAATAACATCCAGAATATGAATGAATGGTCACCTGCTTCTGATGACTCCTGAGCATCTCAAAGTTACCAGTAAAACTTCTCATCAAAATATATAGTACAATGAAATTGAAAGAGCACTCTGCTTTGGCATCCTGAGGTCTTTAATCTGATGCTTATTAAATGATTGTTGAAATTCAGAGTGCAGCTGTCTACAAAGGTCTAAAGCTCAAATCATAATGATCTAGAAATAAATAATCAATAAATACTTTCCAGAAGGCAGGAGGCTATTGTTTCATAACTTAAATGCACATTTTTGAAACCTCTTTGGAAAATATGTATAAAGCCTAGCATTCCCACTTAGAAAGCTATAGAGAAAGTATTTAGTTTCATAGCTCATTGCAAATACCTATACTGAATATATGATTCAAATGTTAAGGTTACTGTTGCAAAAACAGGGCATTTCAGGACTCATGTGCTTGGATTTTTTAAAAGTGTCTACTGATGAGAGCACCTAGGTCATTACTATCACCTAAGACATAACTAGCATTTTATGCTCTTTGACGAACTGTTCAATAAACTGTTTGAAAGCAATTTTTTTTTTTTTACTAATGCCTACCTGTTGTACTTATAGCATAAATAATTTGTTTGAATCATCAGGTGAGTGCTGTTAAGTTATAGTGAGCGAGGAAAATGGCTAAAACACGAATTAGGGTCCCTGTCCTTAAGTGTATTTCAGTTTGCATTTTGATAGCAGTTTAGAAATGTTATCGCCTGTTTTGTCACAGACATAATTCACATCTTTCTTCAGGCACTGTAAACAAGAGAAATGGTTTAATGGCTCCATAAAAGGCACTCTGTGCTGATAGCTGAGATTAGACCCTTTAGTAATGGATTTTTGTGTGTTGGGGGAAGGGGAGGGCTTGGCAGAGGTAAATGTACTGGAAAAGAATCTTGGAGACTCACTCTGATGTATCTGAAGTGCCTGCTGCATTGCTGTGTGTATCAAGAGATAGATTTAAAGTGTGACAGTGTTGCCTTTATCAGTACAGAGGTCTTTTCTGGCTTTTGAAATTTTACAGAGTATTATCTTGGGTCGCCTCAGTCAGTCTAGTACCTGGAGTTGCAGTGGTATTAGCTTAAGTATTTTTACACCTTCTGTCTTTTCATCTTGTTGAGTCAAGTCCCCTATATTCAAATGTGTTCAAGAAATCTCTCAAAACTTACAATGCATATTAAAAATTTTGCCTCAATCGATAAAAATTAGTGAGTTTATCCACAAAATTTGGTTTAGAGAATGATTTGAGATTATACATTTAAAAAGCAGCTCAGAAACAGCATGTTTAAGCCATGACTTACTGTTACTTCCTTTTCTCTTCAGGTACCCAAAGTCCTCAAACGTAATGCATGTGAATGTAGTATTACTTAGGAAGCATTGGAGTTCACTAGCAGAAGCAAGGTGTGCTATAAGATCTACTGCTGTCAATTGATTTTATACCATATAGTAAATGCACTTGACCTACAAGTATTGAATAGGACATCTTTGTCTCTTTGGTCAGTGGAGCCAACATTGGCTGCCATTAGCCAATGTCACTGAATTACCAGTTATATTTCATGGCTTTTAAAAGTATGTTTAAAACCATTCTTCATCAGAAATAAGATTTTTATCATGTGTTCTGGGCAGGAGTATGAAAGATAAAATGTTACTTTTTGTTCAAAGGAGAAATGACTTGCCATTTCACATAAGATATACCTCATTTCTTCTTCATCTTGAATTGCTTGAATTGAAAAATATTTTAAGCCATTGCTTAATGCAGTGCATTCCAGGACTTTCTCAAAAGAGGTTAGATTCATTTCTGTCTGTACAGGGGTGGTACACTTCCTATTTCCCAGGCTAGAAAGTGTACATATCAGACTCCTCTGAGACAAACCAATTCCTCCTTTGATTTCAGAGTTCTTAATAAAATTGTTCTTCATTTGAGTCTTCTTTGCATGTTATTATGAACAAAATGTTCAGGGATTAGGCTGTTGACAGATAGCAAAGGAGAACAGCACTTCTGAAGAAAGGATGGCAGGTTTCACCCTGTGTTTCTGCATGTTACATGTGAGTTTACTTCGTGGTGAAATCATTATTGCTTTGTATAAAATCTTGGTCTGTGCAAGAGCACGTTATGTATAATATGCAAGCCGTTTTACTTTGCAGATATAAATAGATATATTTATGCACAGAGAATATGCATACAGTAATGTATTATACCTTCATCAGTTTGCTACAGATGGTAGCAGTCCTTCTGCTTGCCTTATATCTGTGTTGGCTTCAGAGATGCTCCAGACAGGGTCTCTGGGGCAAGGGTCTGTTCTGATACTGATAAGGCTGACTTTGAGTGGTAGTTGAGATGAGGTGTTGAAGCCATCCATCTAAATACACATTGTAAGATTGTTTACCTTTCAAGTTCAGAGGTAGTTATCTGTAAGTAATCACTCGGGATGAAATTTTGGCCCTTGGTCACTTTTTAATAAGATCATTATTAAGGCAGAGAGCCCGTTACTTTAATAAGGTTGAGACTCTTGTTCTGGGGTTAAGTAAAATGAATTTACCGTCAGGAAAAAGAAGTGGTGAGGAGCTGGTTGTTTAAAATGTCATTTTGTTAATTTGAATGTGTTGGTAGCTGATAGCTGCACTAAAATTAGATTGTATAAATAAGCTAACCCTGATCTCCTCAAAAGAAAGAGGATTGAGAGCATAATATAAAATCCAGTTTAGAAAAAGAGTGTATGTTTAAATTCTCTTTTAATAGATGCACTATAGAATGAGAGTCACACTAAAATCAGAAGTGACAGGCAAAGGGTTTCAGTGATGATATGAAACCTGCTTTGAATATTTGAAATTTTATTGTTAAAATAAGTCTGTCATCTTGAGCCCCACTTAAAATATGGTCTGAAAGGGCAAGTAGCCTTCAAGAAAGCCCCCCAAAAATGCTGAAAGTATTTTTATCAGCCTTTTTTCCTTTCTACCTCTAAAAGTGTACACTTACGGAGTTACAGATAAAGCTTAGCATGGTGACTTGTGTCAGGGGACTGCCCGAGGAAGGCTTTAAATTTTACAGCTACATTATCTTTCTAGCTGTAGTTAAGATAAAGATCTAATATAAAATCACTTTGGTCTGTAATGCTTTCTCTAAATGAAGTGAAGGTGTTAACCTACTTGATTTGATACACTTTACCCTAGCTTATAAAACTGGGAGGAAGGTGAGGTAAACTTTAATTAAAACTACAGCACAGATGCCTTCTAGCACTGTGCCCTGTACCTTGCTAGGACTGTACAGTAAGCAAAATAAAATGTACCTCGCAGTTGAGGCAGCAGGCTGGAGCCGTGTTCAGTGAAAGTAATTTAATTAGTGTTGATCATGACTCCAGATGATGGTGATTTGATAAGGAATAATTTAGTACTTAACAGCCTTTTACATGCACCAACTCCATGTGGGAAGGTAAAGCAAATTGCACAAAATGAATGTGCTGCTTTCACTTGTGCCTGTGCCAGTGAGCTGGAAAACTGCCTGTTAGCAGACGTTCAGGCTCTCAGCGCTGTGATGAAATACCCAGCCAGTTCTCCGCACAGGGCTGTAGTGTGGGAGTCTCTGTACTCCTGTTATTTAAAAATAAATAAGGGAAGTAATTTTTCATAACAGATTAACTCCAAGGAAGTAGCAAAGTAAAAATAAAATTTAAAAAAAAAAAAAAATAGAGCAGCATGTGGCCTTTGTGCAAATATGTGATATTGGCTTTAAAGAAGAGTCTTGTTGTAGTTGTGTTTTAATTTTCTGATTCAAGTTAAAGGGATTGCCTACCTTTGCATTGGAGCCAGCATCCCAGAGTTGCCGGGCCCATCCTTTGCCTTTCCATGCAAAGGAAAGTCAAAGTTGAAGTTCACTAGCAGCATCCTGAAACAAACTAATGGATATCAGCCTGCCTTGTGATTACATTTTGGGTTTCATTTTGCCATATTATTAAATCTGAGAATCTCTTTTCAAGAAATCCATGTGGTCTTCTTGTTAGTGCAAGTTCAGACAGTTTTATTCAGGAAGAATTCTTTTCTTCTTGTGACGTTCACATTTTCCATCTCTGTTTCATAAGTTGCCATTCTGTGCACATGAATTCGTATATGTATTATTGTCTGCTTCTCCTTTCTAATCTTTCCACATAACTGACTATTATCTACCAAATATAATAGCTGAAGAGCAGTTTTCTGCTAACTCTTGTGAGTTTTGTGAAAATACATGGCAAAATAGCATAGTGTTACGTTGCAGATGACTCAACTGAAAGGCAGTAGTAGAAGCTGTCGTGTAATAGTGTACAAGAGGATCTATTTGTGAAAGAGCTCTGTGAACATTGCCCAACCATGAGAAAACCCATGGCAAAATTCTGGAATCCAGACCTTACTCACAGATGCCAGAGTTTAGTGGTTCTGATGCTCACTTCTTAGACAGCATTTCATTTATCTCCCCACTAAACACTGGTGTGTGTATGCAGACGCATTAGAAAAATGCATCAGAAAATATGTAGTCTATAACAAATCATCTTTCCTAAGTTCAGGTGCAAGTGAAGAGGCAAGATGCTACTTGAGGAATATATAATGATAGCCTGACTTTTTGCTGAGATTGCCTAACCAGGAGCTGCTGCATGTACGTGGATTTTCAAAGAGATGGAAGTGTCTATGTCATTCCAATGTGATGTTCATTCTATGGTGTTTTGGTGACAACATCAAAAATCAGTGATAAAATTATCTCTGTATTCTAGGCACCTCAGAGTTCAAAAATGCATTAACAACCTCATTTATTTAAAACTTGACGTGTTTTCAAGCTGTTACATACCTGTCTTTTAGTCCTTTATCATCCTAGCCACTTACTTAGGTTTTTCAACATCAGGTGAACTTTGAATTTTCTCCTGCTTTAATTTTGGTTAAGGTTGGATATAAAATAAGGAAAGTTGTCTGGTGTAAACTAATTTGCTGGTTAACCTTGTCTTTACCTTTGGCCTTTTTCTTAATGCAGAACAACTTGTGCTTCTAATTAATGCTGCATTTCTGTCACACCCCCTCTGGGGTTTTTTTTTAGCTTTTAAAAAGTATGACCTTTTTTTTTTTTTTTTATTTTAGTTTGTGTCTATATCACATTTACTATTGAGTTTGGTCAGGCCAGGATTTTATCTTGTTTATTTTTAAGAAAAACTACTTAAACTATTTCTTCTGAATTTTTTTAGATGTTATTTATAATTAAAGGTGCATATAATCAACTAGTTTCAAGGGTTTCAGTGCAAATTTTCAATCATTCTGTGATTCAACAAAATTCAACAAAAACATTACTGATCATATACTTGAGGCTGATATATCTCAAATGTATTTTGGAGTCATTTGTGTGGCACTCTTTGAAGTAGACTACTATTGCATTTATAGCTAAAAGCTACCTCTGATATTACTTAGAAACATTTGGTGCCTGGGAAGTATTTTGACTCTGACAACATTTACAGTAGTTAAGCCAAACATAAGTGGGCTGTTATTTTCCTGCTAATGAGATGGGATGCTGGCCATCATTCTATTAAACAATAGAAGTGATAATAGCCAATGTGAAGGATCTCTGGTGTCTATTTTCCAGCTGACACTCAAAGAAATATTTGAAATGTTTACTTCCTATATTGCTTTTATTATTACAATGGTTTAATTAATCTTGTGTTTAATTAGCAGTGTTGAGCTTACTTGGGAAAGCTAATTGTTGATATTGTACTTGGGTTTTAATTGTATTTTCCTTCTCTTTCTAGTGGCTTTTCATGGTCTCCCTGTGAAAATCAAGAAGGAACCCCATAGCCCATGTTCGGAACTTGGCTCCGCTTGCAGTCAAGAGCAACCTTTCAAGTTCAGTTATGGGGAAAAGTGCCTGTACAATGTCAGGTAAAGCAATCAGGAGCATGTTTGCAGTGAGAACTGCTGATTTAAATGAGAACTGACTAAAGAGTAATAAAACCATAATAGAGATCTTATAAAAGTTACCTCTTCAGCAGATAACAGACTGATGAGATAATGCATTTAGCTGATGAACACTGATGGATTTGTTTACAGTTGTATCAAACACTTACATAATAATTTTAAAGCAGTGTGTTTCATCAAAATGCACATCCTCCATTCCTCCTCCATGGGAGTTAGCCAGAGTTTAAAAACCTAGAGTACAAGCATGAAAGGAAGGAAGGAATACCTTGTTTTCTGTGAGGTGTGTTGAAAGTACTTTCAAAATGCATTATGCACATTAGGAAAGAGAGATCTGTGTAACAGGCAAGGGATTGGCAGGTCTGAGCAACACATTAGGTATTTGACAAATTTGGAAATGTTGTATGTGTATATTCCTGGGTTATTACCTTTTAAAACAGTGTTTCATTAGTCCCTGCATCTTTGGTACTCACTCAAAAGCAAGTTGTCTTCTTTTATAGGCATAGATAATAAAAGCTTTTTTTATTTGTGGGTGGTAGAGGGGCTTGATACCTCTTCATTCCCTATTGACTTTCTTGTGGTTGCATTTATATGCCACTCCTTCCTTTAGTGTCAGCAGTGAAGGATTTCTTATTGGCGTTTCGGTCTATTTTAGAATCTTTCATCTGGCTTGTGAGTTACAAAAACTGTTAGCACTAGCATTGTAACATTTAACTTTTTGAATATGAAAGGGGAAAAAAAGGAAAAGACTGGCACCTTTGCCAGTCATAAGGAATGATTTTGGTTTCAAAAATCAAATGAATCCATTGATGGATTTGATGGGTGCTAGGGGACCTGCAGTAGGAAAGTATGCAAGCTTGTGCTTACTATATTCCTAACGTCTGCATCTATCCTGGTTAGAAACAGTGATGATCAAAGTGTTCTCAAGTCCTTTCCTGATTTGAGACATCCTTGAAAATAGCATCTTTGTATTTGTAGGACCAGCAATTTATTTTTGAGAGAGAGAGGGGTAAAAAAACCTGTCAGGAACGGCTGCTGACATCCTAGTATGGGTAGCTAAGCCAGCATACCATTGTTTTTCTAGGTCAGATCCCTTCCCTCTGGCTGTATTGTTTTACTGTCTCACTTTGTGGTTTGTGCAAAAGAAAGAGTCTTGCCAGGCACTGTCAGCTCTTTGTGCTCTAGTCCAGGTGCTTCTACTTTTATGTATTTTGTATACCTCCTGTTAGAATGTGACTGTAAGACCGAATCCTTTAAAAATACATTTCTGTGCCCCAGAGAAGAAAATGCTGTGTTGAATCGCTTGCCTCTAGCATTACTTCTGTGGTCTTCTTAGTGTAAAGTTGAGAATTCTTCTGCCCCAAACTGGTTGATAAGTTAACTATAACCAAAATCTTCTAAATGGGGCACTTGTGGTGATTTTTTTCTGGATGTAGGTGCTATGGTTTTGGTTTTTCTTCTTTCTTTGGAAAAAATAACCTGCCTTTCTTTTCCCTTGCCTTACTAATAGTGCCTATGATCAGAAGCCACAAGTGGGAATGAGGCCCTCCAACCCACCGACGCCATCCAGCACTCCCGTGTCACCGCTGCACCATGCCTCCCCAAACTCCGCTCAGACTCCGAAACCTGACCGGGTTTTCCCTACCCACCTTCCTCCATCCCAGTCCATTCAAGACAACAGCTTTCCCATGGATCACAGGTAAAACACGTGAAGGACCCATGCAGAAAGTGTTTCAGTTGTGGCTACCAGTCTCTTATATAGGGTAGTACTGGCTTCCTGCCCACAACTATTCCCTTTTGGGTTGGGGGATCAAGGTGGAAACCAGCAAGGTTTGTAGTGTCAGAAATGTGTGTGTTCATGAAAGGCTGGCACCTGGCTTGGTGCACTGGTGTAGGAGCTCATATAGGCAGTGACAGAATTTTAATTACCTGCTGGTTCTGTCTTGTGAGAGTGATTACAGTGTGCTGGATAATCTCATCTAGGCTCCCTTTCCCACAAAAGGTTGGACCTGATGGTCTTTCAAGGTCCCTTCCAACCTGGGCTATTCTACAGTTCTGTGATTCACTTGAGGCTAGAAAGCTCTTTGAGGTGATGAAGTCACTAGCAAGCATGTTCCTCACTATAAATATCTGGCCTCTCACTAAGCAGCTCACCTATCTAAGGGATAAGTGGCCACGTTACTGTGTTCCTGCTTCAGAATATTCTTTGGAAGGGTGGATAATTTTTCCAAGCCCTTTTGTAATGTAGCATTTCAAAAAAAGTTGCCAACATAAACCATGCTTAAATAACATTAGTCTGAGTAAAAGCCACAAGAGTTAGAGACTAGAATTAAAGCTTAAACTGTCCTTAAGTCACCCTCTTTTGTTTTGGTATGTCAGAAATCCCCAGACAACTATCTTTCTTAGCTCAGTTTTGCAACAGATATGCTCAGTGGATTTCCCTGTTTTTTCAGTCTGAACACTTGTTTGTGGAATTCTATCTACCCTAACCTTTATTGCATGAACCTGTTTTTCTATGCTGGGTTGTGATTGCTCTTGAACATTTAAAATTCCAATGGTGTGTAAACAGATATATGTTCAGAAACTTGTCTTACCTCTTAACCATTATCAAATTAAGAAAGACTTGAAAAGAAAAACAGTTGTTGGGAGTGTGATTTGCATGTTTCTGCTCTAATAAGGGCTGTTATCTCCAGGGATTTGTGCAGATCGCTTCTGAACGAGGTTGCTAAGGTTAATATTGCTTTTTTGTGCTCTGCTGAGATAGCTTTAAATACCACCAAGGTTCTCTGCAAGCCCTTCCTGAATCGGCCCCTTCACCTGCCATAATCCCCATCTTCTCCCCAGCCATGGACTGCGGTCCCATTACAAAGGCCCCCAGTGAAGCCCAGCAGTGGTTTAGATTACAGGATGCTGGATAAATGTGTTTCTGTGTGTACACCAAAGTCAAGCTGCCAGGAGACTGAAATCGGCAGAAGCTAAATTGCTTATATGCAGAGAACAGTAGTAAGATTTTTCAGATAAAAAACCCCTCTTTTGTTATAAAGGACCTTATAAAGAGAGCACTGAACCTGTATGTAATCTTGAGTATTTATAGACATTTGCATACACCTTAGTATAGTTAGTGTACCCGTAACTCTTGCTCTCTGCAAAGTTTGTAGGCTCTTTACTTGATTTCTGCTACTTCCCTCCTTCATCTTTGATATTCATGTTCTTTAGGACATTTTTCACTAAAGTTTCCCTTCTATTATAGAACATAATTTGTTCTAGTAAAGTCCAAAATAGCTGACTCAAGCAAAAAAAAANAAAAAAAAAAAAAAAAAAAAAAAATCTCATTTTTCTCCATTTTTAAAGAAAAGTGGAATTGTAGTGGAAGATACTTTCTCCCCATTTTCTTATTTATTTTGAATATTGTGTATGTGGCAAATGTGTACTTTATATTTTTGTTAAATTCAAATTTTCGTGATTTACAAGGTGAGATACTACTACAATGAGCGTATTCAGAAAATGTCGTTTAAGCAAATGACCTGCCTTTGTGAGTTCATATATGAATCTATAACTTAGGGCACAATTTTTTGGAGCACACATTGGTGGGATAGCACAGCATTAGTATCTAGTACGTACAGCCCATACGTCTTCATACAGGGCATGAGTATATGAACGATAAGTGGTCTTAACAAGTACCAACAGGAAACAAATCCACTTGTATAAACAAATGGCTTGATTCCATACAAAGCTTCCAGTACAACAAGTATTATTAACTTCCTTTGAGGCTTTGTGAGTGAGCCTGTTTCTTATTTTATCTTCAAGTTGCAATTTTCTGATTCACTCCTTGACAGTTCTTAATGATAATTTCTGCTTCTTTTTTTGGCTAATGAAAAAAGGAAAAAAAGGAAATGAATGCAGTGCCAGTCAGCCTAACTGTTTCATAATACATTTGAGTTTCTAAGTTTATTTTCTGCAGGTGTAGGTGGAATTGCAAAACCCAATGTTACAGTGCAGTACTCTTTCTACTGCAAAAATTATAGTATTTACAGCAGCATTAGAAAAATTCATTTTGTCTCCACTACTACATTGTAATAGTTTCTATCTATGTAGTTTCCACAGTATTTATAATTAAGCTATGATAGTAAATATTTCTCAGAACAAGTTACAGCAGTATTATGACAGATGGTAGTAGTTTAAATTGTTTCAGAAATATGTACTACCTATGAGTTGATAGTCAAGGATTTTATTGCTTGTGCAATCAAACCCCTGCATTGTGCTTCACAAAAACACACAGTTTTCTCCAAATTAAAGTCTTTTCCTTGCATGAACCAAAGTTGGTTGTACTTCAGATCCAAAGTACAGGAAGCTCAAGAATGATTAGGTCTTCTTTTATTTTTGTGTGACAGTAAGAAGCTTACAAAGAAAGACACAAGTTACTTTTTTTTTTTTAATGTGTCTTATTTATAATAAGTGATAACAGGACTAACTAGTAAGCAGTTTGATGCAAGAACATTACATCTGCTGTTGGTTAGCATGGACACAATATTACTGTTGTGGTGGTTACTACTGTGCTGATCTGCAGGAGATAACAGGAAGTTGTCGTGCAGTTCATCAGGGCCCAGTGGGAAAAGAGCATCCTTATATTCTTCTGTATGCTTCTGAACCTGCAGATGTCCAAGTAATTACATTTAGGCCTTTTAGTTCAGGTACAAAGGTTTTATGGAAGAAAAAAACAGGCGTAGGTTCTTGAGAGTAGCATTGCATATAAATCAAGTTAATTTAAAACTGAATTCTCTTATTTTATGCCTACTGAAGAGCATCTGAGAATAGCAAATGGTAGTGCAGCTTGTACAGATTACAACTTTCGTGTAGAAATGACTAAGGGGAAAAGTTAAGGCAGGAGAGTAATTAATTGTCATAGCAAAAATTTGTACTCTCTCCTTTTACTGGGGTGCTGACATTCCCTTCCTGTTACAGTTGGAATGCAGTGCCATCCTTGCCAGTTGATCTGATCATGACACTACCCCCAAGATGACAGAACAGTGGACTTTTACCCTGGAAGGTTTCCAAATGTTAGAGCAGACAATACTCTAGCCAAAATGTGTTTATTGTGGTCAGAATGGTTTCCGTGTAACAGTAAGATGGGTAAGAGTAAATTAGAGTACGAGAAAGATGTGCTAACACTTGTGGAAGAGCAGAGAACTCTACCTACGCCTCCTTCATGTTACTGTGGTAGAATGTCAGTCTTTCTAGTGTTTTGAAGCTGGTGCATTTCCTGTTTGCCTCTTCTGTTGAGAGAAGATATTGAAAGCAAAGAGGATGTGGTGGGGACAGGTCTTAGAGCTCGTATTAATAGGTAGGATTTTTGTTTCTTTGCTTGCTGCTGTTATACAATGACAATGATCCTGGTGAGAGCACTTGCCATGATCATAAGTAAAATGTTTGTTATTGAGAAAGTGATACAGCCACTAATAATGACTTCTAAAGATCTTTGGGAAATGGAACGTAGCTCAAGTCCTTTACATGACCTCTCTAATTTGTGTTCTAGATTTCGCCGCCAGCTCTCTGAACCTTGCAATTCTTTCCCACCTTTGCCTGCAATGCCAAGGGAAGGACGTCCAATATATCAGCGCCAGATGTCTGAACCAAACATCCCTTTCCCACCTCAAGGTTTTAAGCAGGAGTACCACGATCCAGTTTATGAACACAATGCTATGGTTGGCAGCTCAGCTAGTCAAAATTTCCCCCCTCCTCTGATGATTAAACAGGAACCTAGGGATTTTGCATATGATTCAGGTAGGTGAGATTCTCCTTCAGTTCTGCATAGCAAAGGAATATGTGAGTCCAAGTCAGTGCTTTTGATGTTTTGACACATCTCAAAAATTATGTCTGAGGCTGCTTACAAAGTACTCAGATTGCTACATAATACAGTGTGACTCTTGCTCTTTAAAGGGTTTCATTTCCTAGAAATCTCTGTCCAGAAAGTGCACATGTTAAAGAAGTCGAGGAAGAAAGTCATGGGTGTGAATTTGCTTTGTTAAGAGAGAGCTTGTTCTGTACTATCTCATCTTTGACCTCTGAATTTGTGTGCTCCATTTTATGAGTTCTTCCATTTGTCTGCTGGGATTAGAGGACTCTTTCTCCTCTTGCTCGCATTACTTTAAATCAGGAGTAACTCCACTGAAGTGGGGTTTATACAGCTATAAAACCGATGAGGGAGAAGAGTTGGCCAATTTGGTGTCAGCTTCTCAGTTTGTGCATACTGCTGTGTTTTGTGGAGGTACATAATCTGAGATGCCAGGTTGCTGATGTAGAGAATACACTGTTGCTATTAATAATGTTTATTATTATTGTGCTTATGGGGCAACTGGAATGGAACCTTATTGCTCTACAGACAGTACAAAACAGAGGTTGTGATGGCAGAGTCTGCTCTCAATAGCTTCTGATCAAAATAGAAATGATAAGCAATAGAAATGATAGAAAAATAAATCAACGGAATAACATTGTAAATGTTTGACACAATTTCAACATAATACTTATATTCTACTTAGGAGAAGAGTGAGAGAATTAGGAAGTCAAAAAGGAAATTTAGTAATGAGTACCAAGTAACAAGGTGAAGGAAGCTACAAAGAAGAAAGCTGGAAAGGTGGTATGGGAAGAAGCTGAGATTAAAACATGAAGAGTGTACTAGTTGGGGTTAAACAGTTGACTGGTATGGAGCCAAGAAAATGCAATCAAAACGTTTTTCAGTTTTAGTGTAAGTAATTTCTGCAGCTCCTCTTCCATGTCTGCCTCAGTCCTGCTTTGTGTATGCAATGCTGTTCAAAGGGAGGGATTTCAGCCATTTCAGTCCCAACCATGCTTCTGGAGGAGGGTGCATTGATTTTGTACACGTCCATGCTGACTTGGGCAGAGGGAATGGATGGCTCTGTCTGATTTCAGTCTGACTCCCCCTTCTTCTTGGTGCTGCTATACTCCAAGGGCTTTCCTTCTGGTTCAGTCTCTGGCTAGATACTTCTGCAGTTGATTTTCCAAAGGCTACATTGCAGCTGAGTTGAAGTGTCCTTTGAAATTTTAGCTCATGAAAAACTGTCTTGCAATTTGATATAGTGTAGAACTGTTTTTAAATTTTCTTTCTGTAGCTAACTTAACACTGTCTATTTGGTGGGGTATTTTGTGGTGTCATTAATGAAAGTGCTTGCTATAGGGTTGATCTCGATGTTAGAATTGGGGAATTTGGAAAGTAGAGCTGGTTTTTCCTTTCTTATTCTTAACAAGCAAAGAACCAACCCTCAGGAAAATTTGAGTTAGCCCTATACAGGGAGGGGACCAGGGGTGAAATATTTCTCCAAGCTGAAATATAAGACAAGATGAAAATGAAATCAAATTACAAGGCTCAGATCCAGAACTCAACCCCATTCATTGATGATGGTTCTGAGATCTGTGTCTTTGTGGAGTTGTGTATCTCTAGTCCTAGAGCATATGGGAGAGACTGTGTACTTCATGTGGCAGTGGATAATAAATGGGGGACTGCAGCTTCAGGCACTGTCAGTCCCTTGCAACCTTCACAAGCAGCGTTATTCATTCTGCTTAATTAAACGTCCAAAAAAGGCCTTTCTGTAAATATGCTTCTTATTTGGCTAGGAAATGGGATCTCCTTGTTGCATATTGTTACTTTAAATCTGGATTGGCTGCTAGCATTCATCTTTCTTTGGAATATTCCGTATGGAAAAAAGCAGGATATTTTATTATGAAATGAAGATGTACACACTTGTATCCAGTCCTGTCATACCTATTTATTTTGTGCCAGCAAGAACTACATTCCACTTTATAATAATGATCTTCAAAATTGTTGCATCTTTTGTAGATGAATGATTAGTTTTTAAAAATGTAATAGCTGTGTAACCAGTGGTCATGAAAAATTAATCTGTTGGTATCAGGAAGTACTTTTATTGGCCTCAGAATCACTGCATTTAAGTTGACACATCTGTACACTCCATAAATTGCAGTCAACAACTGTGGTCTGTTGATATTTTGTCTTGTTACCATCTGTTCTCTAGAAACCATCATTTTCCATCCTTGCTAAGAGTACATTAAATAACCCCTTAGGAAACATAATGTATTTGTCACTGAATCATTGATTTCATTTTTCACCTATGGATGCTCAGGGAAGGAGGAATGCCAGAGTAAAAAGTCTTTTTTTTCATTGTATTTTATTGCAGTTCAGATAAGAATATAGAAACGTATTTAAAAAGTTCATTGTAATGCACTGAGATGTTCCTTTTGGGATGTTTTTGTAAGGGGCTCATAAAAGTTCCTTGCTTTTGTGCACTGTTCTTCTGTACTTTGTGGGGAGCTGATGAATGAAAAGCATTATTATAGAATGATTACAACTCTATTAAAACATGACATTAATTATGACATGGGAAATGGCAGATCAATTAGTTGTAATTGTAATTGCAGGTATGCAATTTCTACTGCAGAATAGAGATAATGGAGATGTTTGAGATAATGGAAAAAGAAAAATGTCAACAGAGTAGAGGCTTTTCTTTATCCATCCACGCTTCTAGAAGTCACAGTGCATCATATACATTCAATCATTTTCTGCCACGGATTTTTTTTTTTTTGTTTTTTCTTCCATGGCTGACAGTCAGATGTGTTTAGTACTTGGTGGTAAATCTAGCAACTTTAGTCACAGAAGTGCAGCCAGGGACATACAGAGCTTTGAGATTTTGCATCATTAATGAATATACTCCAAAAGGCTTCCTATGACCTTTGTTTACAAGGCCTAATAGTGGGTATTCCTGTACAGTTAGCACTTACAGAATTCGGTAATGTATTCAGGTACTTAAACAAAAAGGCTAAACTTGATTTAGCTTGTCTCTTCTGTGCTTTCTTTTTATTCTTGACAGGCTTAATCCTTCCTACATTATGTAGTGTAATTGCAAATATACTAAGGTATGACTCTAGCTGTGTGTGTATCAATTAATACTAAAAATCAAGTTTTAAAATGACATCTTAAATTATTAAGTTTAAATCTCATATTTGGTTTTGCCTAATTGAAATAGTTATTTTGGTTGAGAAATTTTTGTGACCATGTCTTCAGAAACTGAAATTTGTCACACAATGGTAATGGAGATAAATAGAGGAGGAACTGTTGCTTGCATATACTTGTTACTGATTGCCAGGAGTTTTTCTGTTGAAATTTAGATAGATTCAGTACTTCCTGAATGTGTTAGAGGCATTAGCAGGGCTATTCTCGCAGTTTAATTTCAGGGTAGCCTCACAATTAATACGCTTGAACGGACCTTAGAAAATTTGGATTCTGTCCCTGTTACTTCCGAGACACTAGTCACATCACTTAAAGAATGAACTCTCCAGACAGAATTATTAGCCTCCATGTCTTGCTTTCTGAGTTGCTCATCCCTTTAATTCATGAAGCCTCACAAGCAAATACCTTGTGTTGGCATGTGAGAATGGATAGGGAACTGCCCCTCTGTTGAGAGAAATGAGTGGAGGCCAAAAGACAAATCAGATATATTAACCTGTTTGTTTTGGATACCCAGTTAGAAGTGGGTGATTTTTAAAAGAACATTATGTACTGCATATGTTCAAATCCTAGCTCCTAGGGACTTTCTTCATATTTCTGGATGAGGAATTATGGGAACATCAGATAAGGGTCTCAGTCAGTGTAGGCAGTATAAAAATACGTAATACCAAAAATCTGGCAGAAGCAATGTGGCTACTTTGAAAAACCTTGTTGGACGTGGAGTTGGCTTAACTGGGGCCTAAAGCTGACCATTCAGCTGCATTACCTTTTCTTTTCTTGAAAACTTCTGCCTCAGTACATAGCCAACTTCCAGTCCCTGTAACAAATGAAGCAGGGGCTCCACCTGCTAAGCTGTTTGCAGCATGGCTCTCCTTCCCGCAGAGAGTTTTGACCTGTGCACTCAAGGCAAGAGTGCCGAAGCAAAAGGCTATATCATAAATGCAGCAAAGGATTTGCATAAAGTCTGTGCAGGAAGTTTTTAATTACGACACTTATTGACCTCCTAAGTTTGCTCTTATGGGTATAGAATGTTGGTAGCATTCTGCCATCCATGTTATAAATGTATTTACCTAATAATGGGAAACAGAATAAAATGCAAGAGTCCTCTCAAATACCTGAGGAGGTGTTTTTTGAAAAGCAAGTCAGTGGGTATTAATGTGGAAAAAGACCCCTAGTAGTGCATTCTTCCCTAGGCATCAGCCGATATATTCTTAAATTTGGGAGTTTGCAGAATAGTGTAAGAGAAAAAGTTGAATTGAAATTTCAAGGGGAAAAAATTTTTTTTTCAAATTATATTTATTTGCAGGTTTCTTCGCTCCCCACCCCCTGCCCATTTCTTTTTTAAACAGTTGGTTATTCTATTGTACTTCTGAAGGTAAATTGTAGATATTTGGAGATGCTAGTGTGAAGAGAAAAAGTCAATTGGAGACAGTGCTGGTTTGCTTTTTCCAGGATATTCTCTGTGCATTGACCAGTGCAGCATTTAATGTGATGCAAGTCATGGTGCTTCCACCACTGTTTTTGATTATATTGGCTGATTTTTCTACTGTGCTCTGAAAACATAAAGTTCTGTGTGAGTGCTAAGTATTATTAGTATTATTTTTCCCCTGGGAGATTATTTCACAGACAAATAGACTTCACAGTTAAGAAATATTTCTTGGTCATAAGCCTAAATTTTCTCTTTGATTGGTTCCATTCCCTTGCTCATAGCTACACCTCTTCATAAACAATTTCTTGGTATTAACATACCACCTCTAAATCACTGTATATGGATTGCGTGTATGCTCTGTCGTTGAGATCTTGTATCTTGCTTCAAAAGTCTTCCAGCTGCTTANCAAATACTTGCAGTATTTTTGAATGCAGTTTTATAAAATGTTCTCTGAAACAGAACTGACTCCATCCTTTTCATGGATATGGTGCTTCAGTACACATATCTCAAAACTGCATTTCCTTCTAGCCTTAAAAAAATTCTTACACACAGAATTGTTCTCCATGAAAATCCAGATGGCGGCATAAAGGCAGGAGGGGAGGAGGGACAGGGTTTTGCTCTTGAGTTAAGAGGTTTAAGAACTCTCCCCTCCTTGATTTGGTTTTGCAGATTTCCCTATGGTTTAAAATATTTCATCTTTGTGTTTTGGGAACTTGTCTTGGGTGTGTTGCTTCAGTGAATGGGCATGGATTTTGTTCAGTAGTTAAGCTGCACTGGACTTTGTACTTGCTCTTAAAACACAAGTCTGCTGTCAGACCGTACGGCAGCAGAAAATAAGAGAGAGCATCTGACAGGGAAACGCCGGAAACCTGGACTTCAGAAGATTGCTGTGAAAGGCAGAAGTTTAACTTTTCACTTGCTTTCAATCTAGCTGATTTCCTCTATTCACTATTTCTGTCTGAAATAAACCTGTAGTTAGAAATGATTTCATTTTGTAATATTATCTTTGTGAACAAAGGAAAACCTGAATACCAAGTTAATGTGAGTATATAGGCGGGAGACCATACATGTATTTTTGTTTTCAAAGCAGACAATACGATCTGAAAAATTGTCCTGCAGTCCCTGTTTTTCAAAGAAATGGATAAATATCCTGTAAATCTACAGTTACAGTAAGTGGCACTGGCTAATGATTTGATTTGAGGATTGAGAGCGCAGTCTGGATTTACTCTTTGTGCATTAAGGCAGGTCAAATGGACACAGGCTGCATTTAAAATCAGTAATGGAAGGCTGAAGCCTGCCTTAAACCAATCACATCAGCCTTGCCCAAGACCAATTGATCCCGGGAGACTCAGCCCTGTGAGCATAGCTTTTATATGAATGGACTCTGTGCAGCCTGAAGTTTCATTCATAAAATGGATGCTGAAGGGAAAAAAAAAAAAAAGCCAACCCACACACACCAAACCCTGGAATGTCCATTTATGCGGAGCTGAAGGGTGTAGTGTTCCCTCAGCTGCTGCCTTTGCCAGTTGCCTTAAAGTAATGATTAATGCCGCTTGGCCCTGCCTGCCTGCAACCTGACACCATTTATGGCCTTGGTGTGTTTCTAATGTATAGTGAATGAGAAGGCTACATTCTCAAATCAGAAACATAAACAGGAACTGGTTGGTCTGAATTCCATTCAAATATGTCACTTCAGCCGTGCAGTGTTTGTCCAACTTCGATTTTACGGGCAGGGAATGGAGCGGGGGAGAAAAAGCAACACAGACATTTTTGCATTAAGATTACCAACAAAAGGAGCGAGGAAGAGAGAAAATGCTGCTGTCTTTTGTTGAATTCAAAGGAGAGCAATGTTTAAGATACATTTTACAGTTACTGAGGTTAATAAAAACAAATACATGATTTTAAAGTATGCTCAAAAGATCAGCTCCATGTGGAATTTCAATTCAGAGCTGAATGTAGGAGCCTTTGTTTTCCTGTTCTGCTGTACAAAAAGTTACACATCGCCTAGACAGGCTGTTGACATCTGGTCTCACAAAATGCATCAGATGTTGTCATAGATCTAAAAACCAAAGTTGTGGAAAGGAAGATGTTTGCTTAAGGTTTTTTCTGTATGTGTGTAATATTTCCACTTAGACATGAGCCGGTGGGGCCAAACCTAATTCTCTGACAAATTTTTGTGAAGTGAGGTGTAAGAAATTAAACTTTAAAAATTTTAATTAGCTATTTTTAGAAGGAAATGTATGTGTATCTATGAGTGCACATACTTGTAAGTTTGTTTTTTCTTTTTCCTAGATTGCTGGCACAAAGGCTGGTGACAGAGAAAATGAATAAAACATTCCGTTCTGAATGTTTCTAAATTGCATAATGATTTGGGAAAAGATTGCTTTATTTTTAAATTGATTTTTAGAGACTTTTTTCTGTTTTCACCCATGTGATTTCAGTGCACCTACATTTTTCATGTTGAATCTGCTACTGAAAAAAAAAATGCTGACTTTTTTATTGCCAGGACTTTACCAATTTGTAGGACTATGTTCATTACATAGCTTGTAAGGGGATAAAGCTTTTAAAGGTGGTTGAACTAAAACTTGATCCACCAGCATATGAGTAGTGAAATAAGCAATTCCTGTGTAAGGATATTGTAATTAGTTCCAGTATTTCTACCTGAATATCTCCTCTTGGGGAGACATGAGTTTGAATCTAAATGTGTTCTGCAGGTTTAAAAATCCAAAAGAATAATTTGTTACTTCTCCCTGCAAAACACAAATCATGCATTTTTCTTAGTGACTCCTGGTGCTACCTGAGTGATTTGTTGTGATCTCGTATGAAGAACTGCCTTTCTTACCTAAAAAATTCCTGTTTTCTGGTGATTTCGTTATTATCTTCAGCCTTGAGCTGGTCAGAACTTCTCAGTGGTGTGGTAAACTGCTGCTTTCCACCAGGAGGCTGAATGTGTTTCAGTGGTAAGTGAAGTGCTCCTTTGTAAACAGTTTGTCAGTGCTCTTGGGAATCCATGAACAGAAAAGTTATTTGCAGCGATATTGTGACGTTTTAAGTTTAATGCCAAAAGTATGATGTGTTCTAGTCTGAACATTTTATTTTTAAAAGGCTACTTCTGTCTCTGCACTTGGTAGAAATCTCTCCCAGTACACCAACCACCTGCTCATGCAGCAGAGAAAGTGCTTGTACTGTGCAAGGGAAGCTCTGAAAGGCACCGAAGGGATGGCTGGTGTGTTCACTCTGTGTGTGTGGCACAGGGCCAGGCTGGCACGTGGGAGTGACACCTGGGAGCCACGTTTGTCCCAGCTACCTGAGGGACTTGTGCGTGCCCTTCTGTACCCAATAGCACAAAGGGAGAGAGTGCTGCATCTCTTGCCTATGGGAAGACAAGTGGCACAGTTAAGTCTATCTGTATAGATACACAAACTCCGAATTACTGAAATAGGGGCCGAAATTCACATAATTATTTTTCACAGCAAAAGGACAATTAAGGAGGACGTGGTATAAGTGAAATTGCAGGAGTGCCAGTGAAGTCCCTTCAAAGTTTTGGGGAACAGCTCCTTTTGGAACAGTTCCTTATGGAAATTTCTTCTAATATGACTTACTTGGTAATAAAGTGTAAGTGGGAAAAGTGGGCAGGAAAACAGTAAAAAGGTTCCAGTCTTATTGTCATCACTTTGTTTTAAACCTGTAGGGAAGTAGGCACATTTCACTATGAGTTGAGATGTTTGGTGAATTTGAGTGACTTGTTAACAGGGTCTCTGACTAAGGCAGCTGCCTGCCAGTGCACCACAGTTTTCACCTGAGCTGCCACATGGAGGGTGAGGCCAGGCAGGCAGTTCCCTCCTTCTTCCACCCTGTTTCAGATGGCCTGTGCCTTTTAAGGCTCCATCTCCATGTCTCTCCCTCTGCACATGCACATGTGCAGTGCGATACCTCTGTCTCACACTGTGCACATGGGGCGTGCCCTGGGCCTCCAGATCTTCAGCTGATGTTGATCAAGTGAACTGAAAAGTAATTCAGAGTTAGAGTGTAACATAACAACCTGTCCTTTAGTTAGAGAGGCCGTGTAAGGTCAGAAACAGGAATGGCTGAAGAATAAATCCTGGTTCAGGTTTCCAGTTCCTGCTTTGCTCTGCTTCATTCAGAAGAAGACAGTCAGTCACTTCATCCTGTAGAATACAGTCTGTCATTTCATTCCTTTGCCTGCAGAAGCTCCATCTTCCTTGTGTCTATTCTGGCTAGGGACACAGGCTGAAATTCAGGTTTTTTCTGTGCAGGGTGGGAGTGTGGGAATGAAATCTCATCCTTATCTCTGAAAAACAATCAGAAAAGAGGATTAAAGGATTCTTTACCTTATCTGAGTTATACGGGCTGAGACAACCTAACCCCTTAAATTCTGACATGATAATTAATATGAACTACCTTACCAAGGGACCACTCAAGCATCTTACTCGATAATGAAACTTTGAATCTGTGCATGCTAAATTCAATAGGAGATTTTTCTTGTCCTGAGAAAGTCTGTTTGGGCTTTTTCTGCTTGGATGTATTTTGATGAAGGTATAGCAGAGCTTATTTCCATTATTTTTCTCTGTGATGGTCCCGTATGAGAAGGCATTTTTTTAGTGTCTAGATTACATGTACTTTTTTAAAACAGCACCTAATGGGAAAAGAATGGTTTCATGGTCTGTGATATAAGACCATATTCATTGTTTTAAGATGACTGCTATGTTTCTGTTAATAAGAAGAGCAATGAAGAATAACCCCTAAGTATTCCAAACTGATAATAAAAGCTAAGCAATATTTTTACATTTCAATATTTTTAGCTAGTTTGTTTTGGTTTTTTTTTTTTTTTTTTTAAAGGAGTTCTGCTGATCTTGAGCTGATGTAACCTTACAATGTGAATTACTTCAGTAACAGTCTGAAATAAGCTTGTTGTGTGTCTAAATCCAGGCATATTTTTCTTCTTTTTTTGCAAGACTAAAACTTGCAAAAAGATGATAAATCAGTCATTTCAAACACTTGGATCATGCCCTGGAAGTATTTCATGCCTGGTTCTGTCTTATTTGTTGTCTTGAAACAATGGTTTAAGGAGAAGAAAACATATAATTGCTCTGCAATTTCTACACTAAAATGTTTTCTTTTGAAGTAGCTCCGCTTAGCCTGTAAAAATACTTCTGGGTCTTAGTCAAGCATTTAGTACAATTTAAAACTGCAATACTAAATTTCATTGGTTGGACTTTTTATTAGATAAGGTAGAAATGAAAGCAGCAGGCAATTTAATTAGCAGTAATTTTTCTGGGCAAGTCATTACTTTGATGAACTTCAGAGCAATGTTTATGGCTCCTAATTAACCATGTTAGTCATTTGATTGAATAATCACTTTGGAAATGTTTCTACAATTTGATTAGAGTCTGACCCACTCTGATAGTCATAAATTAACTGATAGCACTTTAGGATAACAAGACTCTAGTTACTTTACGAGAAATAAACTCTTCCTTGCTGTATTTTTTTGGTCCTCTGTGGACTGTTTAAGCACAAGCTTACCAGAAGATTAAGTAATGTTGGTACAAACAATGCTTGCCTTAAAGAGACTCCAGATGTTAATTATAATTGACTTAGGAACATGGGAGATGGAACCTCAACTTGGCTAAGAAGACAACTTTGTGGATGCATGCATAATTCTTTATTCAGTATACTCTGCTCTGTCACTTTGCAAGAGTGGAGTTCATGAGTCAAAAAGAGCTTTGCTGCCAATACTAGAGAAGTTTCACCTAAAATAGAAAATAGCATCTGTTTCAGCTCTACAACTTCCTCTTTTTTACGTAGATTTTTCCACTCTCCTTAGAATTCAATCCACTTTGTAACATGAAGGATTCCTTGCAGGTGAAGCACTGCTTGTAGCCTTGACTTCTAGTCTCCAGAGCTGTACTTGATCACTGAGTCACTGATTCTTGTGGTTGCTCAGAATAGTTGCCTGAAACATTAGAGATTCTCTAGGCCTGAGGAGGCAGGCACCGAGCGTTTCGTCAAGAGAGGAGGCAATGAAGAGTTTGGCACAGATGGGCAAGAGGGACCATGGATTGTTAGAGGAAACTTATTACTGCCTTGCGTTTCACTTGTTTGTGAAGTCGGTGTAAAACCTCATTTTCTTATCCTGCTGAATCTTTGATACTCATCACTAGTCACTGAACAGTGAAATTTGGAATCACAGTCTGAAAGAGTCTGTAGGCAGCGTTGGAAAAATAATGTCTGCTCTTTCGACCTCTGTTTGCATCTCTTAAAGAGTTACAAGTTACTGGTAACAGATTGCATAGCTTAGGGTAGGAGTTCATCGCAAGATCAAATAGACTTTGTTAAGCAAGACTTTTGATATCCAAGAAGTAGGTTAAACATGGTCTAGAAGGGCAAACATTTACGGTGTGTTTCTGTTTGCAAGTCCCTGTGCACAGGATGTGACTACTTGGGGATAGTGCAAGACTTGGGGAAGAAAAAGAAAGACCTTTAAAGAATACCTTTTTCATTAGTTCTATTTGGCTTTTCTCATTCTTCCTGGAGATTTGAGTAGAGGTGGAGAATAGCAAATAAATATCAGTATTACTTAGAATATGCACAGTATTTTTTTTTAAAGTGTCGTTTTTGTTTTAAACACGTGCAAGTGGAGAGTGATATAGATAGAGCTAAATTCCTAGATAAAATGCTTAGCAATTGCAGAAAATTTCATTAACCCTTCAAGTCCTTAACCAGATTCTAAGAAGCATTATCCTACTCTAAATTCACTTTGGTAATTTGGGTAAATGTAGAGTTTATAAGTCCCCACTACTACTGGCAGTCTTTTCAGTGCTACTGATTAAAAATTTTGGGTTGAATTAGTTACAGAGATAGATATACAAGCACAGGGTTTAAAATATTCATGGTCACTTGTGTGGATGTTTTTGTCTGTGAAAGGTTTAAAGTGTAATTGCCATAAACTTCGCTTTAAGCAAAGTTTATTGCAAGAAGTTTGGTGTTCAATTGCCTATCATAGAAAGGATCTATGATCCTCACATCATGATTTTCTCCTTGCCATGTGTTGTGTGTGCCTCTCTGAAATGCTGACTGTGCGTTGACGGGTTCCCTCTCACTGTAAATTGCATCCTTTTTATTAGGTTTTTGCTTGCAGCCTGTCCCATTGATAACCTGCACAGTTTTAATTCTAGACAGTCTTTTGACTTGCATTGTCATCTTCTCCTTTCAGAAGTGCCTAGCTGCCATTCCATTTACATGAGGCAAGAAGGCTTCCTGGCTCACCCAAACAGAACAGAAGTTAAGTTTTTAATTATGTATCACTTTTGTATGAGAGAAATGTAAAAAATAAAAAGCCTGGGGGGACTTGGGGTTTACTGGTTTAATTCTGCTGCTGGGAAGACTTGCATCATCCTTCTCTCCCATTTCAGTGTTGAATTTCTGATGCACTGAATTTTTTGTAGTTTCTTTTAGTGCCATGGGTTGATCAGGATAGAAGCAATTATATTATGAACTTAACTCATTCTGCTTTTCAAGGCCTCTAGCAGATGAAAGGAAGAGACACTTAAAAATTTGTCTGTTTCAGCCATTCTGCTTAAATTATATTTTCCAGCCTGTTAGCGTGACAGGCTTAGTTAACTGTGTTAAGTAATCTATTTTATGCTTTAAATTCAGTGAAGGTTATGGATTTTTCCTTTTTGTTATTATTTTTGCAATGTTTTGATGCACTTTATGCCCAAATTGAGATATGTACCAAAATTCCCCATGATTTCAGTAGGACAGAGCTTACATAATTGTCAAAATTAATACTTCCGAGTGAAAACGCTTTATATGTACTAAAAATAAGAAGTTCAACAGAACTAAGATGACTGAAAGAGAGGTTATACCCTCTACTGTCCTATTTTAGTTTAACTGTCTTATCAATATATTTGTTTGTTTAGGGTTTATTTCTTTTTCTTCCAATGGGCAAATTTCACAAACATGAGGAATCTGGTTTTGAGATTGATGAGAATCCAGATAGATTTTGGATCAAAGTCTTCCAAGAAGACTTCATTTGCTAGTGTAAAGACAGAATAGGAAAGATAACACATCTGGCTAAAATCCCATCTGCTTCTGGGTTGAAATAAAGACAGGGGAAAAAAATGGCAGTGTTTAACAAGGAAGGTGAAACAGGAGATGGAAATTTCTAAGTCTTGTTATGTGAAATTATATGAAGTATAGAAGCTTGATAAGGGAGGTGAAAGACATTAGGAAAAAAATAAACAAACTGCAGGGCTAATGGCAAAAGATTTTGAGTTTTAATCACAGCACAGATAGGGGAAAACCCATCTTAGCCATGTTATGCTCTTGTAAGGAGTTGGAGGTGGCAAAATTGTCATGAATGACGTAAAAAAAAGCAGTGATGTTTCCCAAATATTTGTTTTCTGTATTTGGACATTAATCAACATAATTTTACACAAAATAAAGGTCACGTCAAATCTGATTCTATTCTTTGCTGAAAATAAGTTTGATTGATAAAGATGCTTGTATCATATAGTTAGACTTTTTATGGCATTCAATTTGCCCCTGCATTACATTCTGATTAAGAAGTTAGCACAAAGCAATATCAATAAAGTAAACATTAAATACATTAAGACCTGGCCAACTGACAGATCTAAAAGAGGCTGTCACTGGGCAATCATCTCTGAATGGATTATAGTTCTGTAGGAATTGATATCAGGAGTGTTGCTATTCAATATTTTCAGTAAAGATATGGAACAAAGTTAATAGATAACTTTATGGCACAAAGATAGAGCAGTAAATAACAGGCAGGACAGGGCAGTCACACAAAGCAGTCTGAATTGTTTGGTAATCAGGGCACATTAAACAAAACGTTTTTTTTAATACACGAATGTAGACCAGACCTGTGGAACCAGGAAACAATATATGGCGAAAAAAGGATTGTGAGATGGGCCTCCTCCTCAGCTTCACAGTGGGAAACCAGCCTAACTAAGCACTGTAACCTTAAGGCAGAAAGGCTTCTGTAATACTTACGCAGTCAAAAGGAGGGTCAGAGGGCAGCAGGAGAGGAGGAGATGTTTTGCCTCGCTTAGTAGCACTGGTGAGACTGATACTGATATGCAACACAGTTCTGGTTAAGCAAAACATTAATAGGAAATGGTAGGAATGTGTACAGAAAGGTGTGCCAGAAGACCTGTTGGGTTGTAGAGAGTGTCTTTTAATGAAAAAATAAAAATTTACAAAATGATCTTAATTGGAAGAAACGTCAAGAGCAGTGTGTGAGGGTGACTTTTGTGTGAGGAGGAAATACTGAGAGGTACTTCTTTAGTCTTGCAGGGAGAAGACCTGTTTAATGTTTTTAATGTTTAAAAGTCAAAGCCATGCTAGTTCAAACAGGAAATGAGACAAACATTTTGTAATAAATCACATAGAAAAATGGGTGCTTTTTCATTTTAGCAGGTGGAGATTAACAGTCTTTTGGGAATGCATATGTTAATTAAACACCCTTGTACTTAGGCCAAAATGTTTGGAATGGGTGGATAGGATGTGGGATATTAATCTGATTCCTGTATAACGTAGTGTTCCCACTGGCATTAAGCCTGTGATCTCTTTTTTCTCCATGCATCTTTTATATAAAAACCTCTCTCTTTTTAACTTACAGGCTGTATGTATGAAAAGGGACCTAGGCAGTTTTATGATGACACTTGCGTTGTTCCAGAGAAGTTTGACGGTATGTATGACACATCTCTCTTTTTCCTGTGTAGGGAGATGAAAAAGAAAGAGATGAGGTACTTTTCTCTGTTGTTGATCAAAAAAGCCCAGTAACGTTCCAATTTAGGATTCCTTAACACACCATTTGTGGTGCGCCCAACCAAAGCTGACCTTTGTCTCTTGAAACCAAAGTCTCCTCTTCAATGGGGTGTCACTTGACTTTTGCCAGTAAAAGATGCTGCATCCAGACTTGTGGCAGAGGAGCTCAGTTCCTGTACTGTTGAGAAGTAATAAGAGGATTTCCATTGCACTGATGATCACATACTGCTTGTTGTTTGAAATTTAATGAAAGCTGTACTTATAATTAACAAAACAGTTGAGAAAGCAGCAGCTTTGGTTTTACTGAGGATTAAATCTCTTGTCTTGCTGTCTATGAAGTGATGAATAGTGGGGAGTGAGTCTAGAGGGCATTTTTGTGTTTGTGCTACTGTATTTGCACTCGGTTGAATGTACTAGTGGTTTATTTTTCAGTGGGATTGATAACAAATCAATGCTCTGTTCACAATACTACCAATTACAGCAGATTTTTTTAAAGAGAAATTCTGAGGTCAATTAAAATGAATGGTTCAAATTATCCTCAGTTATTCTGATGTAAAACCAGTTTCCTGGTGTAACTCAGTTGATTTCAGATTTATTTCATTATAAGCAAAGTAGATGGACACCATATTTCTTGCCAGTGACTCTGTTATTCTGCAACTTTGGGAAGCAATTTAGAGATCAATTACTTAAATGTACTAAAATGGCATTATGTTAGTGTATGTGTGCTTGTGTAGTGCTGTTAGTATAGCTTTTTTGTTACTGTGTGTGTATGTCCAGCTTTATTTCAGCAGGAAAGATTAGTTATTTCCTGATAAACGTGTGAAAAAAATCTCGGACCACATCTAAAAGTAGAGCTGGAGAATTGGTATTTTTCTCCTGCTTTATTTTGTTTGTTTTCTCCTGAGAATCACTTATGGATTACAAAACTATTGCATGTTTAGCAGCATTTGTTGTATTTGATGAAGATCTGGAGACTCTGAAATGAAAGTAACCCAGAGAATTGCACGTTTTTCAAACAGAGTATCACATGCATTTTTGTGTTGGTACGAAACAGATAAAGAATTTTAAACAATATTAGATCTAACTGAAGATTGCTCAATCCAGTATTGCATTGTTACTCCATTGACACAGTCACAGAAAGGTAGATTTATTGAAAGTCGATTTTATACCCTAGCCTTGTAATGTGAGCTCATTTGGTTTTTGTTGTTTTGGGGTTTTTTTATTATTTTTTTAAAGCACATAGTGTCAGGTATTTTTTTGTGGATCTGATCTGAGTACCAGTGTCAAATTTATATGTACATTTATGGAAATGAGATCAGACCCTGTACTACAAGAAGTTAAAACTCGTTAACAGCAGTATTTGTCTATGTCTTCCTTGAAAAACCTTTTGGTTAGTTTGGGTTTTATACAGGAAAGGGAATGAAAGTGAAAAAGAAATACAAATACAGTAAAAGAAATAAATGGTGGGAAGCATTTGTGTGCCTGCAAAGCAAGCATTCTGCTCCTAGTTTCTAGGACTGTCCATTGAGAGAACACCTTGTACTCTAGAAGATTGATGTCGTGATGCAAATAGGTGTGTTTATACTTGTAGCATGATGTTTTGAGGCAAAAAATAGCAGATGTGTCATCATATTCTGGCCAGTAAAGCAAAAGCTGGATAAGCCCAGGACTAGTCTTGATGTTTCAGAAGTAGATTCTCAGCTGCTTCATTTGAAATCAAAGTTCAGCACAAGGAAAGAATTTGATCCTGTGTAATACTGCACTTGCTATTTGCACATTGCTCGGCTATCATTACAAGAAAAAATCCTGTCCTTGAAAAAGAAGGCCTTTCAGGACTGGAACTTGAACCTCACATAAACCAAAAAGCCTTGCGTTGATTTATTTGTTTTCCACAGCTATTAAGTCAGTTTTCTTTCCTGATTACTAAAGGAAGTGCTCCATTTTTAATATTATTATTCTGCCTTTCACTACACAGAGCCATTCTGTAATGGCTGTCGGAGCATCCTAATGTTGTGGTTGAATGTAAATTCCTGACTTTCCTTATTAAACACGTCACACTGTTTATTGGAGGCTTTTGCTGTTCTGATAGTTGAAATGAAATCTAGGATTGCAGTCTTTGTGTGGAGAAAAAAATACTGTCTGCTTCAGCATCAGACATTTCAGCTGTTGATGTTTGCATGAGTTGTTCAGTATAAATATGATTTAAAAACAACAAAGACAGTATGGATGTAGCAGGATCTCATTGGTAATTTGTGGAGGAGGTAGTAGAATGTTATTGGCATTTTTAAAAGGTTTTTCTAGACTTAAAATTTTAGAAAAATTAACTTATTACTTTTCAGAAAGAATACTAATTTAATATGTAGATATGAGTGAAAATAATTTTTGCTCATATGCAAGTCCAGTATGCCACAGAGGAACTCGCGTATATGCAGGATTTACATGCCTATACATAAAGCATATGCTGTTTAAGTCCAAGTCAAATACTTTGTCAAATTTTCCTTAGAAGCATTTGCATGCAAGAGAAGTTTCACTCAATAGGGTTTTGCAGCTTTATGAAGCATACATTACTTTACCAAAACTGTGGCCTGTGCAAAGTATAGTATACAAACACAGCCCTTCACATATCAGAGTTGTTTCAAAAATAGTTCATGTTCTTTCAGAGAGAGGATATTACAGAATGGTTTGCAAGAGATTTGCATTTATCAAAACTACATGGGGAGAGGCTTAGTGAGACTTCCATAAATCATGAATGAATTTAAGTGCTTTTTAGTATATTAATACGTTATTGTAAGTCCCCAGCAAACAGAGGAACGTGGCATTTGAGGGTGGCTGATTCTTCCCTCTGTTTTGTTACCCGTAATGATTGCTCTGCTGGTTTATCTGACAAGGGGAGTGCTGGAGTTTCAGGGCAGTGCTCCTCTAACGTCATTGTTCTTGTGTGCAGGTGATGTCAAACAGGAGCCAGGCATGTACCGCGAAGGACCCACGTATCAGCGGCGAGGCTCGCTCCAGCTCTGGCAGTTCTTGGTAGCTCTTCTTGATGACCCTTCCAACTCTCACTTCATAGCATGGACTGGCCGAGGCATGGAGTTCAAGCTGATTGAGCCAGAGGAGGTGAGTTAGACAGACAGCATGCCCTCACATCCAGTGCCCCGTTCTGCAAATTTAACTGTGCTCCTTTGGACTTCAGCCTTATTTCCTTCAGTGTCTTGTTTCAGTAGTGCTTTAGAAGGGTGACACAAAGGACTGGCAAGGGAAGTGCTTCAGTCAGGACAGAAGTGTGGTTAAGCATAGATTTGACTCCTAGTCCCACAAAATAATAAAAATGTTGCAAGTACTAGCGTTAGTAAATAGTGTGCATTAATTGTGGAGTCCACATTTTTCAGAATCTCTTTATGGACAGAACTGTATTCCAAATTCCTTTAAAAGTGTGTCCCTTACTAGTCTTTCAATACCAAATATTAGATTCATTAGATTGAATCGTTAGGTTGTTTAGTACAGGCTTAGATCCTAACAAACACTTGCATCTTAGATCCTTTCAAACACTCATGCACATACAGGGCTCTTCTGAACCATGAAGGACTCATGGGGTAGGTAAAATTACTCATATTCATCAACATTGGCTGAAGCATGGCTTAGTTCACTTATGTGATAATCAGGAATAAATTGAATGTTTTATTATGTAAACTGTTTTGGACTAGGTAACATTATGTAACCTAGCCTGTATTCTAGACTATCATGGAAACTGTTGGAAGATCAGGTGTATGAAAATTTTGCTGTAAAATCGATGTGGAGGATTTAATTAGGGTTGACCACAGCAAATTTTCTGACAGAATCCCCCTCCAAGTTGGAGCTGAGTGGGAAGGCTTGGGGGTGTATGGCTGCTTCTTCGTTCCACCAGCTATTTCTGCTGTTTGCCGTCCATCTGCTGGCATTAGTCTGAAAGCTTTCTTGCATGTTACTCACATTGTCTGCTAACAGCTCTGTGGAGATGCTGGAATAGCTGGAGTTGGTGTCAGGACTGATGTCCCTTTCCTTCCTGATGTGGTCTGGCTGAAGAGCAGGTTGCTGCAAGGACCCTGGTGCTGCCTCTGAGCATCCCCTGCTCTAGTCATGGGGATGCTAGCCATGGCAGATCCTGCCATTGTGCATCTGAGGATTTGAAATCAGAAGTCTTAGCAATATGATACTGAAACTTTGCTGACAATTCTGCAGCTTTAGCAGGCTACATGGATTCCTTAGCTGTGTAACCTGTCCTGGAACAGAGTGAAATCTTTGGAAAGTCTTCTGTTTGGCTCTGGTCACTGATGTACCTAATTTTCCCCCCTACCTCAGTCTCGTATTTTTTACTCTTTTAGTTTTGTTTTGTCTTTAAGGTATGTCCAATTTTTTTTAAGATAAGAGAATTTTATTGAAAAATGGTTTCCAGCAGATGGTGCAAAAACTTTATAGATTTTATTAGCTAAGGAAAGGAAAGTAACAAACCCCTAAGATTTCCTTATTGTGTAACTCCCTGAAGAACTGGATATTCTAATTTAAGTTAAACAGATCATCTGCATGTCTGGCTATGTAGAAGTAGCTTTATGTTTTTGAGCAGCATTGCATCCAAGATCTGGAGGAGGCTTGAAGCTTGCCTCCCTCTGTGTGTTCTTAGGAGTACAAAGGAGCCCAAGTTGTTTTCATATGAATGTCATGAATCTGACAGAAACAGTCGATTAAAATAAGAATAGCCTATGGGAAGTTGCACAATTCTGTTGGTTGCCAAGTGTAAATTGAAGGGAAATCAAAGAGCTTGTTGGTTCTGCTCTGTGGCAGGTTAGCATGTCAGTGACATGACCTTTCCATCCCATTCCTTACTGGAGCTTTATGCCTTGTAGAAAGAGTGGCAACAAAAATGAATATGTATCAGTTCCTGGAGTGCCATAGTTCATTCAGAAAGTAAGTAACTGTGAACTATGGAGCCTCAGAATTGGGAATGGTCCATTTATGCAGGGTTGTCACAGGGACAGCAACCCTCAGCAGGAAGGCAGGGTGGAAGGGTAGAAGCCTGAGTCCCTTCCACAGAGCAGGACTAGGTAAATGTTGTGTAGTTCAGGGATGGGAATTGTATCTGATTGCTTGTTTACGAGTGTCAAAATACCACATAGTGTAACATATTCTTCACCATTGCTTGTTGTTTATCTTTGCTGTGTATTTATTTATTTTGCAAGCCTGTTACGTTGGGGACTTTTAGGACTCTGATTAATGCAGAAAATTTCTTCTTCTTGGAAGAAATACAAAAAAAGTGATGTGGTCATGTGTTACAAAAATGAATAGGTGAATCAAAGATCTAGGCCAAATCTGCAGCTGCAATAAATTTGCATGATTGGAGGTGTGTTTCAGTACAGCTAAAATGTAGCTGAAGTTAGCAGAGCCATGATAATTTACATAAGCCTGAAAAGCTGCACCACTGAAAGGAAATAATGCTTTCAAAAGAAATTTTAGAAATTATTGTCCAGGTGGAGACTGAAATCACGGATTTTGCTCAGTGCTGCATGGTGTCGTGGCTTCTGTCAAAAAGCTCCAGACACCTATGGGAAGTTCCACAGAGCAGTCTGCTGAGAAGCTGCTTGGCTACTCTGCCCTTTTTCCAGAGCTGTATGCATATGCACCTCTTAATCATTTTTATAAAATGTGCTTTAAAGAGTTCATCAGCTCTGCCTTTTTTCCCCTCTGGTGGTGTTACAGTCATTTTTACAGACAGTAATTGAAATGTCACCAATAGCCGATTAAAATTTCAGGCGAGGAATAAGAAGTTAAGCCCTTTAAACAAAGGGTTGCTTTGTCCAAAACTATCTTTAGTAATAAAACAGGAAGCATAAAGTCAAGTAGAAAACATAAGTCAGAGCAGAAGGCATATTGTTCTCTGTGGAATAGTTTCACGAGTTACTTGCAATTCACTTTTTATTGTTATTTTTAAGGGAAATTATACAATTGCAACTATGGTATTTCTGTTCCATTCTTCATATCATCATACAGTTCTTCCAAGTGATGATTCTACCCCCTCAGATAATTCTTTTTTTTTTTTTGCTGAAGTAAGGTTTAAGACTCGGAGTTGTCTTTTGACTTGTATCTCCTAAAAATCTCAACATTGCTGTCATTCCAAGTACAGTCTGTATTAGTTCATAAACTAAGTGTGTATATGCATGTGTATTTAAAGTAACTTAGTTTTCTGGCAGCAAGGAAAAGACAGGCACAGTACAGTTATCCATAGTATCAAACTAAAGAAAGGTGTTGTGAAAGTTTTCTGGTGTAACTCGCTGTATATTTTTTGTCCATCATTTCTTTTTATGGCTTTATTTTTGCACCAGTTTTCTTTATTAAAAGCAAAGAAAAACCCTAACCCTCCATCACATTGTCCAGTAAGTCTGTTTCAAGTTTAATGTCGATGAACATCCAATTAAAATTCATAGTAATACATGGGAAGTTCAGGTCATGGCACCCTTTTCCTATTTGTTGCACCTGCAGGGTTTTCCCTCCTGCATCCATAAATAAAGTATCTGATGATAAGATCTGCTTGTTAAATGCATTTAATAAATCATTGCTAATCCATTTTTCTGGCAGGTGGCACGTCGCTGGGGGATTCAGAAAAACAGGCCAGCTATGAACTATGATAAACTTAGCCGATCACTTCGCTATTATTATGAAAAGGGAATCATGCAAAAGGTGAGTAGCTAATTTTGTATTACATTTCACCAGAGTCCTGCATGTTAATCCATAGGTCAGTTTACAACGAGTACTTGTAATTGCATGGCTTAGGTAGTTTTCTCATCTATTTAGGCAAACAATAAGCTTTTGGACCTCCTATGTCCAGCATTTGCATTAAGATTGGTTTTTTTAGCTATGTAAAAGATGTCTGTGGTTTTAGTTCACACAATGCATTTCATGATTATAGGGAAAGAAGTAACATTCAAAAATACCCAAAAGAGCTTCCTGGCAGCTGGGAAATGCAAACAGTAGAGTACAGTATGATTAATGTTTTGGAGATCTAAATTAGCTGCCCAGGGTACTTTAGTAAGTGCAAGATAGGGGAGAATAATTATGCCTATTAACATACCAAATATTTTAATATTTTCACCAATAGTGTTGTAATAATACTGGTTTTGAGTGGAATTTAATATTTATAATAGACTGAATTAGAAGAAATATTTAACAATAATTTATATATTACAGGCCCGTCTTGCTGACAGTATTCAATCTATCCTCCTACTGTGGCTGGTGGATTTATATGTACACTTCTAAATCTTGCTGTGTAGCACTATGTAGATTGACTAAGAAATCAATAGGAGAGACCAGTCTGCTGTATCTACAAATCTGCCAGGTGTGATCAAAGATAATAATAAACACCTTGGACTGCAAAGCTTATTCCATGTCTTTTCACACTGGTCTTGTGACCAGTGATGATGAACATGTTTAAACTTGCCATATGCCAATTCCATGAATGGAAACAGTGCTCTCAGGTCAAGTTACTGGGCAACTTTTCCAGTAGGTTTTGTGAAGTCTTACCAGTTGTCTTTCTTAGATTATGAGATTGTTTCAGTGCACTCCTTTGTCACTACCAGGAGTCAACTTGGACAACAATCTGGGCTAGTACTGGCTTACAGTCCTTCAGAAGCTCAGCACCTCATTTGTTTTTGTGTGTCATGCAGCTGGGCACTGAGTCTTTGTGGAGTGGGTTGGAACCCGGGTCCAGTCGGGGAGAAGCAGAAGCACTTGGTTTCGCTGGCTGGTGCTTCAGGCAGAGGAGTTCCTTGTTGCAGGTTGCAGGCAACTGTGCTGCCACTGTGCACACTTCAAAGGCAGCAGAGGCAAAAAAAAAGTAGCAGAGCCAAGCAAGTTGAAAAGGTGGGGATAGAAATACCAAAAGGCTGATAGTGCTGCCCCAACCCACACATCCACTTAACATGGAAAGTTTACAAGTACTTTTGACAGCTAGCTTGCTATGTCCTAAACTACTATTTCATTATCTACAAGAGCGTGTTTTAACACACGTTTTGAAAGCTAGCTTGTATGCTTATTTTTCTGACATAGCAGTGTTTCAGGCTTGTCCTGGGATCACTCTATCTGGCCAGTTTGTGTATGTTAAAAACTAATAGGGGTTGTACATACAAAGCAGGTTTCTTTATGGCAAAGTTTGTCTGCATGTTTTCCCTCCTTTTTTTTTTTAAATCAATCAATGATAGCTGGTTATGCAAAAGCCTGATTTCTGAATGCAACCTCTAGTCTATCAAACTTGCTGATATTAATTTGGTTTTAAAAATTCTGCTGCAGATACAGTCCCTACCAAATTCTATTTGTAGAATAAATAAGCTGAAAGTTTAAGGAGGTGCTTCAAACTATTTTGCAGCCATAAGAAGAGAGTTGTTAAGTTTGCAACACTTTTTCATTCTTCACTAACTCACTTCATTGCTATGGTAGTTAGAGTTGCAAGAAGCAGACAGTATGATCTTTATTTTAAAATCATTTTAATAAATTGTGAGGATGCAATCTAATGCATATTTTTTAAGCACAATTTTTTAAATAAGATACTTGAGAAGACACTCTATTGACTTCTGTTTGTTGTTTGTAGTAAGGCAGCAATTCTGTGTTGTTTTTATCATTCTCTAGCTTTTAGGAAATTGAAGCATAGACATTTAAGGCTGTTTTTGATTAAGGGAAAACTTTAGGATCTTTGGACAAATTGCCCCTCCATAAGCAAATCCAAATGTGCCAGCTTTGCATGAACAATTGCTAAGTACATATTAGCCTACGTATTTGCTTACGCTGTCCCTGTACAATCAGCCTGCACTATACTAAAGTGCTTTTATACGTCAGTATAAATCAATCTCTGTAAAGTGAAATCCAGATCCCTGTCGTGCAATGTGATTCTTTTTTCCACTTCATACACAGAGTGTGTAATTTTATTTTGCCACTGTAGTGACAATTTGTTTACATTTTCCAATAAGAACAGTTCCATTTGTGGTTAAGTATAGGAAATGATCGCAAACAAATGTTTAGAAGTAGAATACTTAGTTCATCTTCCAGCAGGATGTCACGTGAAGCAAAATCAAGAGCATTATGCACAGCCTGCTTTGGCAGGTCCCACTTGTCTTTGCTAGGTCATTGCCTTACCAGTTCTGCTGTCACGTTGTTAGTTGTGTAACAAAGGTGAGTTCTCTACAAGACTGTTGAACTTGGAGTTGCAAAACACGAGGCCTGACGCTGCACCTTTTTCTCCCCTCCTGTTGTCCCAAGGTGGCTGGAGAAAGATACGTCTACAAGTTTGTTTGTGACCCTGAAGCGCTCTTCTCCATGGCTTTTCCCGACAACCAGCGCCCCTTACTGAAGACTGACATGGAGCGCCACATCAATGAGGAGGACACTGTGCCTCTGTCCCACTTCGATGAGAGCATGGTCTACATGCAGGACGGAGGCTGCTGCAACACCCATCCCTACAACGAAGGCTATGTCTATTAACAGCAGTGACACTGAAGGGGTGTTTCCCTCTCCCTTAGGCTTCTCCTCTCTCCCAAGACCCAGAGGAAAGCTGAATCGACTTCAGTTTGTTTTTTAAATAGTACACTAAAAGGGGCTTTTCCTGTTGCATTACTCCTATGGTCTGCCATGGACAGCGCACTTTATTTGAAAGGGGAGGGTTGGAACCTAAACGTTATTCTGTGTAAAAGGAGGAAAAGGGTGGGTTTGCTTTTTACTTAAGTTTGGGAAGGGAACATACAGGTTTTAAGTACAAAACAAAAAGCTATATCATGTCTGTTTTGTTTCATATCAGCATAAGATATTGTACATTTTCTCTGGGTATCTGTAGTACAGTTAATTCTCATTGTGCAAAATAACCACTTTTGATGATGATATCAGCACAGCATGCCTGGGGCATTTGTTTCTTGCCATTCTTAATTGTCTTTCTGCAGTTATAAAAGAGAAGCAAAGCATATACCACAGCGTTTAATTTACAAGCTTCCAGTGGCAGAGCCTGTACCTTGCCTCTGAGAACAACGAGATAGTTTTCCTATTTTTTTTTCTTTTCTTTTACTTTTTTACTTTTTTTTTTTTTTTTTTTTTTNCCTATTTAATGACAGACTGGCCATAAGTACAGTGACCAACAGCAAAATCCCTGACTTCAGACTGCAAGCTGCATGCTGTATCTGGTGCCACATTGCTATACATATATGGCCCATGCTGTGGTGTTGATTTTTTGAGATCCATGTGAGGGTAGTAATTACATGGGGTAGGCTTTCTGATGATCATGTCACCATTAAATACAGGATTACGATCAGGAGGGAAAAAACATTTTGTATCCTTCCATTTCCTTTGGTACATAAATAAGTTATTTAATCAATAGGAATTAACTGTACTAAGTCACATATCTAATTATGCTGTTTAGACACAGCAAGCACTCCTTGAGAAAAATATCCAATACACTAAATAGGTACTTTAGTAATTTTTAGACACGGTACCCATTAATATGCATTTAAACCTTTTACTGCTGTGTTATGTTGATAACATATATAAATACTAGATAATGCTAATGCTTCTGCTGCTGTCTTTTTCTGTAATATTCTCTTTGATGCTGAATTTACTATGACCATTTATAAGCAATGCTGTAACTACAGGTAGCATTTCAGGACAAAATAGATGACTTGAACCATTTATTGCTTAGAAAATAGCTTACGCCATAGCTGTGCTATAAGCAGCTTTTATGCGCATCCACAAATGACTGGTAAGCTTCAGCTTGCTAAGGAAAGCTCTGCAGAACCTTTCGTAATTTTCGGTGGAACAGAGATGAACTGTCAAAGAATACCATGAAGTTTGCTGTATGACGTTGTAGTGCTGGCACTGGTGTTACCAATCAACTTGTTTTGGACACTCAATGTAAATGTGATCAGATATGCTCGGAAGACAATTTAAATTTTGAGAGGGTTTTTTTTTTTGGGTTTTTTTTTTTTTTTTTTTTTGGATGTTTTGTTATTTTTTCAAATTGTTTTATTTTTTTGAGAGGGGGTTACCTTGAACACAAACCACATGTGCTGTTCTGTATGTAAAACAAAAACAAAAAGTGACAAAACCCCAAAAGTTTAAAATATTGATGAGCACCTTTTTTGAAACACAGTAATTCATAGTTTGAAGCGGTGGAGAGGGAGGTAAGATCTGGATTTCATTTTTGCCCAGTGAAATTTAAATAGTTGTTATATGAAGTACCTCATTTTCCTAGATTGTCAAGAAGTGGAAGAAAAAAAAATACATAACCATAAAATAACAAGAATAATTTTCATCATAACGGATGGATTTCAAAGATAGTCCTAGGTGGTGGGTTAATCTTCCATCCTTTGTCAATTAAGACACTACTTAAGTTATGAATATTTTAATACACATTTAATCAAAAGTAAAGAATTAGTGGTCACTAGAAACCACAGGTGCATAAAAAGCATTTGGGCAGGTATTTAATTTACCCAGATCCATGAGACGACATATTTTATGATACATGCCTTAATACGCCACCTAATTCTGTCATCCATAGGTCTCAATGGCACTTAAATACTTGGTGATCAACCGAGAAAAAGAAGTCTAAAGTTGCAGAACTAGCAAAAAGGAAAGGGAAAATGTTGAGTAATATTGTTTCAAAAAATTGTGGTTTCCATTGAAATAAGGTTCAAATGAAACATGCTTTGATGAAAAGTCCTTGGATTGGTTTTGGTTCTTTAATGTCAGCACAGAGCGCCTCTTGCCTGTGGCAGGATGTGGGTATTTGGGAAAGGGGTTGGACAAAAAAAAGGAAAAAAATATTTAAAAATTTCATCAAATGTGTAATATTTAAGAAGAAAAAAAGAATATATATATATCTGTATACGGTAGTGACTCACTGAACAAAACAAGCAGTCAGACCAACATTACATGATCTCTCAGCAGAAGACAAAAAAGTCTTTCACTGAACTGATTAGCCCTTTTAAAAATGTACCTAAGAGGTTTATTTAAAGTCTGTTTTTATTCCACTTTTTTGTTTGTTTGGGGTTGGGTTTTTGTTTTTTTTTGTTTTATTTGGGGTTTTCAGGTAGAATAATAAATCTGGCAGCTGATTTCTGCAAGATTGTTGTGTATTGGATTCATAACCATTTGGATTGGAGAGGTCCCTACAGAAAGGTTATTCTTTTGGAAGAGGAGAGGATGGTCTGCCCCGGTGCCTAGAATGGCTTGCTTCAAAGTGTAAAAAAAAAAAAAAAAGAAAAAGAAAAAAAAGGGTGAGGGGTATGTACAATTCATGTGTATATATATGAGTTATAACCAAGAGTTAGATTACCAAAGCATTATATTTGACTGACAAAAGGGAGGAGGATAGTCTATGTATATTTTGGGGTTGATTCCCACTAAGAACACTTACACATTTTAAGAGGACATTTTAATACCCTACTGGATTTGAATATGGGATGTTTGGGGCTGGGGTAAGGGGGCTGGGTTTTCATTTGGTTGGTTTGAGGGTATTTTAGTTTTGTTTTCAAGCTGTACGACAAGTGGAGGGAATATGCATCTTTCACCTATTTTTAGTAGGAGCTGTAATAGAATGAGCTTGTCTGTGTTTTCTTGTCTGTCTCTGTGCTGGGCAGAGCAGTCGGGCAGACAGGTTAGAGCTGCTGTGAGAGCCAAGTCGGGAGGCACCGCTGTAAGAACCAGCACTGTGAAACAGCTGAAGGGGCTCAGGTTTCGTGTGCCATCGGAGTTCACTTACACCAACAGCTGAACACAGGTGGAGTTAGTGAAGGACTTGGGAGAACACCTCAGAATCCATTTGAGAGAGTTAACATTACAAGTTCAGGACGATTGGACAGATTTTTCTTTAGGGATACAACTTCCATGGCAAAGAGCCTGCCCTTTTCTCTCCAAGGTTACACCAGTCTGACTTCCTCAAATACCAGCAACAGGACAAACCTTAGTATTACATTCACTGAAAGAGTTCTTCTCAAACTAAATCTGCTTGCTTTACTGACAGTGGTCTGGTGAGGTTACCAGTGAAAACTGGGATACATAAATGCTTTTCTCCAGAAATTCCCTGCAAAGAGCCCTTTGCTCAGAATCTTTTCATCTTTGGGATTCTCTGCCACCTGGGACTATTCCCCAGGGATTAATGCTTAGAGTTTTATTGCCCTTGACTTCTGACTGGTTTGGGCTTCAAGTCCATCTTCACAGGACAGTATCATCTATTAAATATTTTTTGCCTTCTTTGTGGTCTTTTTGTTTGGTTGGTTTTTAATAGCAGGAAACAGATCAATGTGTACGAAAGGTATTATGAGGAAATCTTTGAGTTAATAGCTGTACTTTCTCCTCTGAAGAGCATTAGCTTCAGTTCATGTATTACAGGTAATAGCACCCATAAACAGCCATATTCAGTGCTCACATTAATAGTACTGAGGACTTTTCTAAATAGGCTCCTTCAAAGATGTTTTGGAAGTCTTAATTAATATGGTATCTTATATTCTAAGAATCATCACTTTGGAATATTCCACTAACATAAGAGCCCAGGAAATTAATTTCTGTCTTCTCTTTGCTTGTCTGAGGGTTCTTCTGTTGTGTGTTTGAGTTTTTTGTTTGGTTTGTTTTTCGCTGGTTTTGTTGGGTTGGTTTTGTTTCATATCAGAGGCTACTCTGCTTGGAAAGGAGGTAGCTGCTGAGAGCAGGTGCCTCTGCCTCAGAAACCCCAGTTCAAAGTCCACTGCATTTTGCTAAGATACCAGGCTGAGAACCAGAGCATCTGCAATACAGTTCTGAGCCCTGCCCTCCCTGTGCTCTTACAGAGGAGGGAACTACTGTGCCTTGTCTTTTGTTTCTTCTGCTATGAGAGCAGAAATCTCTGGCAGAGCAGCAGGATGGAAAGCTAAGGGCAGTAGCATTTTAAAACTGTAGGATTACCTAGATCTGTCTGAGACTCTGAAATGCATCAGCCAAGTGCTGTCCTTTAACCTCCCAGCTTTCCTGATTTTGTAGGTAGGTAAAGTTAACTTCATCTTTTACTTCAGGATGTTGAAATATTGGTTTCCTCCCTGAACACCAATTTAATTTCTGTGGGAAGGAAATATCTGTGCCATCTTCTTATGTAATAGTCTGAAAATGTCTATGAAGTGTCTTGTTGACATTTTCCCAAAGAACTTGTTTTGTGTGAAAATGCCACAACACACATCACCGAAAGAAAGTGTAAGTAAACTCCAAAAAGTTATCCATACATCAGGTTCTCTAAAACTATAGCAGTATTTACTCTAGCAATGTATCATGTCTTTAATACTGCTGTATTGTCCTTGTTACATAGTTTCATTGGGCTGACCTCAAAAATACTCGGTGTACCTTGAAATTTTGCTTGTTTTAAATGAGTTTTTAAAAGAGTTACAGGAAGGTACTCTTGAGGCAGGGTTACAATCAAGCATTTGGATCTGTTAAGCCATAATTCTGTGTCTTTGTCTTTGATCTAACAAAGCTCTGTGGGCACATGCCCATATAAATGATTTTTAATTGTGTCGTAGAAAGGCAATTAGAGCCACTGGCTAGATTTGGGGGGTGAGGTGGTTTGGTAGTTTTTGAGTATCTATGACTGGCTTTGTTCCAAAAGGAATTTCTATATGTATTACTTTCCACAGTTGCTTTCCAAGTAACCAGGTAGAGAATTGGTGTCCAAATTAGCATTTTTCCTGTGTAATTTACAGTGAAGACTATGGTATTTCCTTGCTGCTGCCCTAAAAAGGAGAGTTGAGGAGATTTCACCATTTTCTTTTCTCCTCCCTTCGGTTATAGGACCCAGCTGATCTATCTGAAGATAGTTTAAGCCAATTCTTCACTTACCCATGATATTTTAGTGAACAGTCTGCTCATCAGTACAGTGGCACTTTGTAGAAGCTCGGGTACAGAGTGTTGAGTATTTTGGATATGCTGCAAAGGGCTTTCTGTGGTGGCTTTCAGTCAAAATCTTGCATGGGCAGTGGCATATGGCTACGCCACCCAAATAGAGGCAGAGAGAGATTTTTTTGCAGAGGCACCAGCTCCTCAGAGCTGCAGTCACTTGCTGAAATCTGCAGTTTAGGCTGCTTCCTGGCCAGCCAGAGTGAGTCTGCCCTGGAAGATCTGGCAAGGAGCTCTGTGTGTACGTAGAAGATCAGAGACACCATGATCCCAGCATGCTTGAGTGAGGAAGCACAGAGATGGGAAAAAGTCTGTCAGGGGCAATCTGGCTCTACCAAGTAGCTATTCCAGAGCTGATTAGTACAGGAAGAAGGAGGTTATATGACCGATACAGTAAATCACAGAGGTAATTATTTGAAAGACATGCTGCAGGAGAATCATAAGAAATGATGGAAAGTAATAAACTCTGTAAACAGCAGTGATTTTTTAAGACCCTGGTGCTTGTGGGAGTGCTTCAGGAAAAGGAAGAGAGAAAGTAAAACACAGAAAGGGATGATAATATTAGATGAGAACAACAGGAGTCAAACCATAAACTGCATTAGGGGACTTGGAAGATTGCAGTGTTTTAGATAAAAGGAAGGGACTAAGATAAGTGCAGAGTCAGTACACTGAGATAAGAGCAAGAGAGAAAAGGTAATTGGAGGCAGTGCACTTTATGGTCAGTGGGCCAAATGTGTTAGGCTCAGAGCTGCACTGGGGATGTGTTTGGCCCTGGTAGCACATCCCCTAGGACAGGAATACCAGTTCTGACTTTGGGCAGATTGTTGATTATTTAGTAAAATAATCTGCAAAAGTGTTTGGTAGTTGTTAAAAGAGCAAACAAGATATTGGAATATGCAGAGAGTGTTTGGGGCTGTAAACGTAATGTCTTTTTCATCTCACTATACTAAAAAAGAAAAAGAAATCAACAACAAAACCCACAAACACAAAAGAAGAAAGAATACAGGGAAGATTGTGGTTGGGATAACTCAGCGTGGTTTCCTTGAAGTCAGCTATGTAGCTTTATGTTAACAGAGACTATAGGCTGTATTTAGTAATGTGTATGCCTGTCTAGCATAGTATATACACAGGACTTTTTAACTTGTTGCATTATTCAGAAAGACATACAAATGATCAAGACCTGGGGCATAGCATGAGACCAATAATAAAACATGAAATTAAAACAAAAGTACATGTCTTCTGAATTCTACTGATGTAGACAAATCATTTCACTATTGTGTAAAGCTCTCTGATGGGGCTCTATACACACCTCTAATCCTTGCAATTAACTTTTTTGACCAATGCTGGCAGACTCTGTGTGCTGGAGGCTTTGCTCCCAGTGGCTCAGCACTAGTCTCAACAAAGGTATCTGCAATCTGTAGGGTCAGGCTATTTGCCCAGCTTGTCACAAAGACCGTGTGAACATTTACAAGTCTTAAGGAGTGCACTAAGTTTCCAGCCATTCTCCACAATAGCAAAACTCAGGTATATTGCAGATGTAGCCAGAAAGGCTAGACCTGCAAAGGAATGTACCTTTGGCTACAGATGACTTGTGTATACCTGGACATGAGTATTTGAAATGAAGGCACAAATTTCTACTATTACAAGGTTGTTCTGTGTACAGCATTTTGTTTGTGTCCTCTAATTGAACTGAAAATGAGGTAACACAACTCAGTTAAGTAGTTTGGATTTTTTGCATTAAATTGCAAAAGCCTGTGCATGATTACAAAGCTGCTGACATTGGGGTTGGAGTTATTTTTAAAGGGAGAAGACATATATTGCTGCATTTATGTTTAGCTATGAGCTATATATCTTTCAACAAAGAAGAAATGGAAAAAAAACCCATCAAGAATAAAATTTGACCAATTAGTGAGTAATACTCATCTTATATCCCTACCACTAATACCTAACATTTCACCATAATATTTACTCTCTGTGGGACATTTTTGCATATAGGAAGCTAAGGCTATATAGTAACATAAAGGGTTGAAGTAGAGCTAAGAAGTTATAACCTCCAAAAATAATGAAAGAGAGAAAAACATGCTAATAAATGTCTTTCCATTCTCATATTGCCTCTAAATTTATCAATTCCATATTCCATAATGCACTAAGTTCCAGCCTCAACAGATAACATTAAGCAGTACATATCGCAATTTCATCAGCCATGGACTCTTCCTTAAAACCTTAGGTGACTTCATGCATTTATATCAATTTTATCAACAGAGCAGTGCATCTGACTCTCTGAAAGCAGGTGTGGATCCAAGATTTCTCATGACAAGAAGGTTTGGATTTTGATGGGATGCTTATGACAAACACAGACAGCAAGAGACACATATCTCTCATGTAAGATAATACAAAAAACTCTGGAAATAATGTGTATGTGATGTCTTCAGTTAGTAATATTTTTGGAAGACTAAAAGCAGTTTCATTTGGCTGATTTGTGTTACTTGGGGGTGACCATGTGCATAAACTATAACAGGAAGTCAGTATTTCTGAAAATCTATATAAGAGGATTTAGCCAGAGAAGTGTGACCTGCTGACTCATTGTCCCGAAATGGTATCAGTCTAAAATATCATTGCAAATGTGAGCTGAATTCTCATACAAGCCCTAAATGGGACAGACAGTAGCTCTATATGTTAGGAGGACAAGCAGTCATAGCTGTATCCAGTGGAGAAGAGCAAGGAAAGAATCCTGGAACCATTAATCATAAGAAACGAAGATTAAAACTTTCAGTCTTGGTGCAAATGGGCAACTGCAAGCTGTAATTCATGAGAAACAAAAATTAGCTTGGAATGGCTTGCTAAGAGATCTTTGATTCTGAGACAGCAGATGAGTTCAGCTTCTGTTGGACTGCACACCTAGGACATGTAAGTAACTAAAGCAAATGAATTTTTGCACTACATGAAGTGGTCTCAAATTTGCTTATATAAAAAAGCCCATCTGGAATGTTTAATGAGACGTGCTAAAGAAAACATCATCACGTAAGAAAATGAACCTCTATATTGATATGAGAAAAAAAATTCTAATCAGTACGTGGCCAGTAACATTATTGCTAAAGAAAAGGCCCTTAAAAGGGCCTATGTACATAGCAAGAAAGGACACCAAGAAAAGCAAGCCTCTCCAACATCTCAGGTTTTAATTGTTTAGACAGGCATAGGGTAGCTTCCTTTTCTCATGACCCTACTTATCAAGGGAAAATAAGCTTCCCCTTTAAAATTCAATAGTTATCAAGATTCCTAATCCTTTCCTTTATTCTTATTGTTGAAAGGTAAAATTCAGATTTAAAGCCAAAGTCTATAACCCACTCTTTACTGAATACAGTTGTTGCTATATCATGATTATAGAATAATCATAGAGTAATGTGGTATAGGGTTTTTACTGACATGGATATGAAGGAGTTGTATTACTGTGCCCTAGCTGCTTGTTATTTCCATGCTGTTTGTTTCTGGAGACAGAAGTACATTTTACAGCTTTCCCCCTGCCCAAATATAAAAGGCTTTTATAGCAACAATCCCAAGCTTTTTTTTTTTTTTTTTCCTGA